>JAVTVY010044426.1:0-20713 GCA_036873755.1 Hanleya hanleyi | reverse complement strand
TTGACCCCGGCGCGCGCTAACAATACCGGATAAAATTGCGCGCCGGGGTCAAAGGTCAGTTCCGGTCACGTGAACGGAAGCGGAAGTGACCTCACAGAGGTCATATGCAAATGTCACTTGCGAGGTCTGAGCTTCACAAGCTTTGAGCTCCAGGAGCACCGATCCAAGAGCTCTGCCACACGGGAGCTCCCACCACCACCACCACCACCACCACCGGGCGAGGTCCGCCATCTTCAGTCCGTGTCTTTCCGGTGACGGAGTGTGAACATGATAACACATGTACTGACCTGTCTGTGGGGTTCTTCCCACAATGTCGTTCACTTCCGAGTCTCTTCGATCACTTCCCGAAAAGACACGGAGGTGGCCGAAGAGACACGGAGGTGCCCGAAGATGTTACGGAGGTCACCGAAGATGTCACGGAGGTGCCCGAAGAGACACGGAGGTCACCGAAGATGTCACGGAGATCACCGAAGAGACACGGAGGTGCCCGAACATGATACCAGCTAGCGTGCTATAAAAGGGAAGCGGCTTTGCCGTTTCATCAGACACTCTGTCAACCACCAAGATGTTCACTTGTACTACGTGCTCGAAATCATTCACTCGTCTGCACGACTTGCGCCGCCATGAGGCTACCAAGCACGGAGGAACCGCCCGGTATAACTACGATATGTACACTGTCGTTTCAGCGCCCGGATCATTTACAGCGCCACACACGTGCACGCCATGAAGTACCCAAGCGTCCATGCGAAGAATGTGGTCGGCTTTTCAAACTGACCAGTCAGTTGCTGCGACACCAACGCACACGAAACACTGTTCCGCAACCACGTTTGCAGGTAGAAGAGCCCGTAGGCATCAATATCGAGACAGGGGGAACTCCCACCCATCGCACGAGGGCCGATGATGATGTCGCCCTAATTCAACAGTCAAATTCCGAAGACAAGACCTTGTGCCAGATTTTGTACGACGTGGAGGGCAAAGTACACTTCGTGAACGAACCCATAAATGTTCCTAGCGATCTGTTACACGAAGACCATCCAGTGAGTGACATCTATCGGCGCCATTGGCCCATGATCCGGCACTGTTTCTACCGTCATCGCCCTATTCAAGATATCTACAATTTCCGACCGACCGACCTCGCCCGTCTGCGCAGCTACATGGAAGCCATCTTCAACGATCAAACTACGACCTTCAAGTTGAATCTGGCGTTTGGTTATGTGCTGCAGTATAATGACACAGACCAAGCCCGATATATTTACCCGAGCAGTAACATCCGGGTATTTGACCAACCGTTTACCATCATTAACCGGGCGTCGCTAGAGGCGATGCTGGAGAAACTGGACACCGTGGATTCCTTGGAATGGGCCCAACAACAATGCCCCAACACACAATGGGTCGTAGAGAGGGTGACCAATGCCACGTTTTTCGTTACCAAGCTGACAGACCACCCCCATCGGCGGAATGCGTCACTCATGCACTGATGAATACCATAACATGCCGTACATACTCTATATGTCTACATGCTGATCGTTGACGGTACGGAGGTGACCGAAGAGACACGTAGGTGACCGAAGATGTCACGGCTGTCACCGAAGAGACACGGAGATCCATCCGGGTTTACACGGGAACAGCCGGGTAGTTACGGAGGTGACCAAAGAGACACGGAGGTGACCGAAGATGTCACGGAGGTGTCCGAAGAGACACGGAGGTTACCGAAGATGTCACGGCTCGGCCCTCGACATGGGGATAGTTGAACTGAGTGTGCTAAAAATAGATCATCAGCTAGCATGCTATGAAAGGGAAGCGGCCTGGCCGTTTCATCAGACACTCTGTCAACCACCAAGATGTTCACTTGCACAACTCGCCAGAAGCAGTTTACTCGTCTGCACGACTTGCACCGCCACAAGGCCTCCAACAACGATGCACGGTATACTTGTATAACCTGCGCACGGCCATTTAATCGGAAGGATCATTTACTGCGCCACGAACGCTCATTCCACGAGGGCGCGACGGAACACTGTAAGGATTGTGGTCAACTCTTCAAACTGACCAGTCAGTTGCTGCGACACCAACGTTTGATTCATGCCCCATCTCTACGGTTTGGGCGACAGCTTTCCACTGAAGAGGAGCCGCGGAAGGTCAGACCCAGTGAAGATGAGCCCGGGGAGACGAACGCCACTGGTGATGCGATGACGGAGAGCCCGCCTATACCCACAGTTCAGAAGAGCCTGGATATCCAGCCGGACCCCACCGTTACGGTTTCGAGTCATACGCCTGACAGCATCGAACATTTTCTGGACGAGCCCATAAATGTTCCTAGCGATCTCTTACAGGACGCCCATCCAGTGAGTGACATCTATCGGCGCCATTGGTCCATGATACGGCACTGTTTCAACCGTCATCGCCCTATTCAATATATCTACAATTTCCGACTGACCGACCTCGTCCGTCTACGTAGCTACGTGGAAGCCATCTTCAAAGATCAAACTACGGCCTTCAGATTGAATCTGGCGTTTGGTTATGTGCTGCAGCATAAGGAGACAGTCCCAAGTCCGATACTTTTACCCGAGCAGTAACATCCAGGTATTTGACCAACCGTTTACCATCATTAACCGAGTGTCGCTGGAGACGATGCTGGAGAAACTGGACACCGTGGATCCCTTGGAATGGGCCCAACGACAACGCCCCAACACCAAGTGGACAGCGGAGAGGGTGACCAATGTTACGTTTTTCGTTACCAAGCTGACCGGCCCCCTCAGCTTAATGCGTCACCCGTGTACTGATGAACATACATACATACACACTCTATATCTCTACATGCTGATCGTTGACTTGAGCTCAGTAAACACTTGTACCTATTGTGACGGTGCGTTAAACAATAAAACATGGTATTTGATATTTCAATTTGTTTTGCTGTGAACATGCTAAACATGCTCAGGGCGGCTCCCCCAGACTGGGTATGATGTAACATTGGGGATAATAAACTGTATGAACATTGCTGAACCGTTGTCGTGAATAACAACGGCTATCCGATTGTATAATACAGAACATATATTGTATAATACAGCACAAATATGGTACAATTCAGGACAGATATGGTATAATACAGGACAGATTTGGTATAATACAGAACATGTATTGTATAATACAGCACAGATTTGGTATAATACAGAACATATATTGTACAATACAGGGCAAATATGGTACAAAACAGGACAGATTTGGTATAATACAGGACAGATATTGTATAACACAGGACATATATTGCATAATACAGCCCAAATATGGTATAATTCAGGACAGATATGGTATAATACAGCACAGATATGGTATTATACAGAGCAAATATTGTATAATACAGCACAGATTTGGTATAATACAGGACATATATGGTGCAATACAGGACAGATATGGTATAATGCAGCACAGATATGGTATAATAGAGGAGAAATAATAAGGACATATATGGTACATTACAGGACAGATACTGTATAATACAGGACAGGTTTGGTATAATACAGAACATATATTGCAGAATTCTGGACAGATATTGTATAATATAGGACAGATATTGTATAATACAGCACATATGGTATAACACAGGACAGATATTTTATAATACAGCACAGATTTGGTATAATACAGCACAGATTTGGTATAATACAGGACAGATACTGTATAATATAGGGCAGATTTGTTATAATACAGGTCATATATGGTATAATAGAGGACAAATATGGTACAATACAGGACAGATTTGGTATAATACAGGACAGATATTGTATAACATAGGACAGGTATGGTATAATACAGGGCATATATGGTATAATGCAGGACAGATGTGGTATAACACAACAAAGATATGGTATAATGCATGCCCGATATGGATGGTCCATCTCTACACCAAATACCTTCCTTCACTACCCCAAAATGCCCACTTTCGCTACTACTCGTACCGATGACTTCACCGATGACGTCACAGATGATATGGACATCCCTCAAATCGGGATGTACACCCCGAGAGCTACAAGATAACACCTCCCACGACACAATCGGACCAAGGATGGTCCCTCTCTACCGCAAACATACCTCCACGCACCCCCAAAATGGTCACTTTTGCGCAGATTGACGCGACTTGCATTTAAAAATACGCCAGTGTGACTCTACCCCATACAAGCTTCACTTTGGCACATTGCACGACCCATTTGGACCCATAGTGGTCCATCTCTACCCCAAACACACCCCCACATACCCCCCAACATGCCTGCTTTCTATACTACGGCCAGACTACGCATGCGCAGACTCTTGCACACGGACGAACCATGAGTCGATACATTGCAAACTCCACGAGAGTTTCAAAATAACACCTCATACGACACCATAGAACCATTAGGGGCTCACCTAGACCCCAAAACGTTCACCCCGTATGGACCTATACACCCATAGCCATGCAGTATAGGCCTATGGGCTTACCCAGGCCTCGGTGAACTTTTTCCAAAAAATTCACCGTTTCGCTCCGGGACCCTTCACATCGTGTTCTAAATGGCGAGACGTGAAAAGCAAGACCAAATAACCCATATCACAATGAACGTGTGTGAATTTCCCAGGATGGACCTATCCCTTCCATAGCCAGCCTATGGGACTATATGGGCTATATGGTACTTTTCCAAAAAATTCACCGTTTCGCTCCGGGACCCTTCCCATCATGTTCTAAATGACGAGACGTGAAAAACAAGACCAACCAACCCATATCACAATGAACGTGTGTGAATTTCCCAGGTTGAACCTATACCCCCATATAGCCAGCCTATGGGACTATATGGGCTACCCGGTACTTTTCCAAAAATTTCACCGTTTCGCTCCGAGACCCTTCCCATCGTGTTCTAAATGACGAGATGCGAAAAACAAATCCAAGCAACCCATATCACAATGAACGTGTGTGAATTTCCCAGGTTGGACCTATACCACCCATGGCCAGCCTTTTGGCCGATATACAGCCCTACCGATTCGCTCCGGGACCCCTCCCATTGTATTTTTCTCGACGAGACGAGAAAAACGAGACCCCACAACCCATAGCCCATACAGTCATTTTCCCTTATATTGTATAATACAGGCCCCTATTGTAGGGGTAAAGTCCGTGTTCCGCTTTGTATAGTTTCGGAAAAAAATCCTAATTTTACATGCATCCACCCCATTGACTTGATAGGCAGGCCCCGATAAGCCCGGGGATCGATATTAGCCCTTTTGGCTAGAGTTGATAGGGGGTTTCCCCTATTTTAGGGGTAAAGTCCGTGTTCCGCTTTTTATATTTTCGGGGACAAATCCTAATTTTACATGCATCCACCCCATTGACTTGATAGGCAGGCCCCGATAAGCCCGGGGACCGATATTAGCCCTTTTGGCTAGAGTTGATAGGGGTTTTTCCCTAGTTTAGGGGTAAAGTCCGTGTTCCGCTTTTTATATTTTCGGGGACAAATCCTAATTTTACATGCACCCACCCCATTGACTTGATAGACAGGCCCCGATAAGCCCGGAGACCGATATTAGCCCTTTTGGCTAGAGTTGATAGGGGTTTTCCCCTATTTTAGGGTTAAAGTCCGTGTTCCGCTTTTTATAGTTTCGGGAAAAAATCCTAATTTTACCTGCACCCACCCATAACTGAATGGCCCTCGAGGAACGCTTCACTTTGACACCTCAATCGACCCATTCGGTCCACTAGGGACCCACCCCGGGCACAAAACGTCTATTCCCATACTCTTTTTAGGCATTCCCCGTATACATTAACATTGGAATTCACTTGATTGACATGGGACTACGTTCTGTCCGCGGAAGTGACGGCATTACCACCAGACCGCGGAGGAATACAAAGGCTGCCGGAACTACTTTTGACCTCCACGTGACCTTGAGCTGGTGGCGCCGCCTGGCGTCCCAGAGGTAAAAGGCGATGGGGCGTAACCTATACCTTTAACCTGGAAACAGCGCCCCCTACTACTAACGTATCACCTGAAACAGATAGGTACTTTCTTTGTCGGATATCACCAGTGCATAGTAAATGATGCATTATTTATTACTTAAATATATGTACAATAGAAGTGTTCGGTGTACGCGGACTGCAACCAATGGATTGCAGTAAGTATTCAATGGAGTAAGTAACATTTGTGAATACAGACTACTGTTTGTTTAATGTTGTAAAAAATATAGACATGGTGCTGAATATACATTACAATCAATGTCTTTTGTTCACTTACTGGATCGCAATAGTTGCTTCTCATCCATGTAATTATTTATTGAATATATTCGTGCTGTAATGAACCAAATAATGTGGTTTGAGTGGCCTCAAGAAGTAAAAAGACCATATAAAGTGTTGTCTTGCGAGTACTCTACATGCTATTGTCTTACCTGCATAGCTTTCATTTTATAATTAACTCAGCCTTACATGAAGGACCTGTTCCTGACGAGCACATGGCACACTCAACCCTGTATAATAATAGAACTGGGAAGACCGGCTTTTATTGGGCAACGATTTGGTGTAAGACTCACGAAATATAATTTTGTCAGTCTTTTGTCCAGGATATTACCTTTTCAATGGGAGGTCTTACACCAAAGCCTCCTTTATTGCTTGAATACGTCATTCGTATAGCACAATTCGAGGAAAGCTGCCAAGAGGGTGTTTTCCCGGGTAAAGCTGACATGTTCTTTACATTATGGTTAGAGAGCTGAAAAGTACGAACCTTTACCTCCACGCCCATTTTTAATTAATCATCTATTATCCGATGACGTCAGCGTGACGTAATAATAATGATGATAGTTTGGATCGAATGTTTGGGTAATTTTATTTTCTCATTTTTACTCGGACCAAATGAAGTGGTAAGTCCTGTTATTTCTTTGAAGAGAGTAAGCGACCAAACTGTGGCCACATGGAAGACGTGGAGAAGGACAATTAACCCTATCTGGCCTGGGCTTTTTGGGACCTGTCCTGGCCTGGGGGAGGACGGGGGAGGGGGCCGAAATGCCCTCGCCCCCCCTCCCCCACCCATCTAATTATTTTTCTTACCGCTTGAGCTAGGGAGCTGAAACTTACCATACTATACCCTTGGATCAAGCTCTATCAGAAAATGTATTGAAAAATCCAAGATGATCGCTTTGATGACGTCACAGTGATGTCATTTTTAAAAACATTTTTTGGTCGATTTTTCGGTCGGATTTTCCAATTTTTTATTTATGCAATTTCTCCGCAAAAACTGCATGATGAATTAGGACATATTAATGTGATGTGAAATAAAATAGTTTTTACCCACCTTTCATTGCGGGAAAACAGACACTTTAAAGAAATATGACAAAAACATCACCTTTCTGGTACCCCACGTGGCCGCCATCTTGAATTTACCTATGATCCTCTGCTCGGAGGGTTATGCTTGAAATGACCCCAATATGATAAACTATAAAGTCAAGGAGTTTCAGCTCTCCATTTTTTGTCGTTGGTCGTTCCACCAGGTCAGGTAGGGTTAAGGAAATATTCTGAGATGTTGCGATATTTTATCTTGGCCACCAATCGTCCTTCATATCCATATCTTCCCGCCAAATTCCGTGATTCTGTCATTATTGGGATAAATCTGACGAAATGAAAATTTCCGCTTAATCAACCATATTCAGTTATCAGACTTTAGATATGTCCGCCATTTTGTTGGAATTGCAATTAGCCTTCATATTGAGTACAAATACTTTCTCAATTTACAAAACCGCACTGCCGTGGTCTAATGGTTAGAGCGTCGGCCTCGTAAGCGGTAGGTACTGGGTTCGATCCCAGGCCGGGTCATACCTAAGACTTGAAAAATGGAACTTGTTGCTACCTCGCTTACGCTCAGCATTAAGAGGATAGAACAAGGCCTGGTTCGCTCGGTGTCAGTATAATGTGACTGAGTGGGGTGTCATGTCTGCCTACGGCATGATATTTCAGTGGGACAGCACTATAAAATGGCAGCATTAGATCTGTTCTGTTATAAGTAGGTACCCCTGCCCCTCCCCTCCCCTCCCTTCCCTTCCCCGTCGTGATATAGCTGAAAAAATGTTGAAAGCGACGTTATACCCTATTCACTCACTCACTCACTCAATTTACAAATGCTACAACATACTGTCATCCTTTATCACGAGATAGTGTTGGCCATCTTAGAATTAACGGTTAATTTGAGGACCTTACCATTACTTGCCTTCATGGCCACCGATTGTTTGCTAATTCATGTGGATCAACATGTTATGTGAGGCCCAATATCATGTTATCTCAGTAAATGTTATACTTCTGTCATGCAAACGTGATGAACGGCTGATCCACCCGGATGCCACCTGTCAACAGGAGGTCGATGTCAAACTTGTTTCATACCTAGAGATTGTCATTATGTGTTTGAAATGCGATGTTTGTTTCTTAAGATGCACAAACATTGCCTTTTAGAGGCATTCATAATGCATATTCGCACTCAGCAATCACGATACATGTTGCACTGAAATTTAGAGTGCAATTCTATTGTATTTTATGCATGACGTTTAGAAATTGACAACACAAAAAGTTCAAATAGATCCAATGCTCATATCTACGCAAAACTATGATGAGTTTTTGCCTCGCTCTCCTATCGTTTGGGGGGGGGGGGTATTTTGTTTTTTCGCATCGAAGAATCTACTATTACTTACTTGATGAGAAAATTATCATTTTATTATAACTGGTCGCCTTCATCCCGGACTGGTGAATAATACCCCACTCACACACACACACACACACATATACAATGAAAAATATAAGATACGTGGTACGCAAATATATCACTGTGGCGAGATACGAGATAGAAGATACGAAATTGACGTTTTATCATTTTATTTAGTATTTTATAATAGCATAGGACTAAAATATATAGTGTATCAAGTTTGAGATCTTTAGACATAGGTCTAAAGAAACTATCTGGTGGGCCGATACCTCCCTTCGTCTGGCGTCACCAAATGATTATATGACATGATGTTTCCTTGTTTTAATAGACAGGCACCTACGCCCAAAGAGTGCGAATATTCAGATCTCTAGAGGAAAGCATAAAAAAAACAAATCCGAGAGATCAAACACCCCCTCCCCCAATTCAGTGTGGATTCAGAACACTATAAAAAGTAGGGTTGAAAAGGAGTGGTAAGTTATCGGCAAAGGTTATCACATATGGATAACATCTACAGACAAATACCAATTCAAAAAAAATTACTAGAATTTTCCATCTCTAGTGGTACCAGTTTCGACTGACCACACGAAGCAGAATGTATATAAATTGGAGCGATATGCAAGTGGTGGGAAAACTTCACAATGTCTGGCGACTAGAAAGCAACCATATGACTCTACAGGAAAGCTTCCCTGGGCACCTCACATTCAGACCCGAGAATACAGTGGATTCTCGGACGTAGCCTTAGTGTCTCAGTGGCGCTTTTATTGCAGCTGTTCATGTGGAGACGTCGACGTCGAACGGCTTAAATTTCCCTCCAAAACAATAAACCTACATATATTTATCGAGTGACACGTTCAGAGGGCGAGCCTCGGAGGCTAGCAGTCCACCAGCAGAATCCTACCATATACAGGTTATAAAGAGGTGGGAAAAATTGGCGACGTCTGGCAACTAAAAGCAACTATATGACTCTAAAGGAAAGCTTCCCTGGGCACCTCACATTCAGACCCGAGAATACGGTGGATTCTCGGGCGTAGCCTTAGTATCTCAGTCGCTCTTTTTCTTGTGAAATATGTAATACAAATGAGAGTCACTCAACTTATAATATTAACAGTTAACGGATAAATTGAAGTTTTTCAGCCGTATCGAATCCCAAGCAAAATCACAATTATGATGTAACCAAGAAGCTCTCTACCCGGTCCAGTGGGGAATCAGATAGGTATACTTTTTCGTGGATAGATAGACAGATAGGTTGATCCTGTATTTACCCAGGGTATACACAATTAGCAGAAAGCTGCTCAAAACATATATACAAATCTAGAAGAAAAACAACACAGTTCGCATGATCAATACAAATTTCTCTGTAATTATCATGTTTGCTTATTGTTATATCTTGCGTATGAATATTAGTTCAGTTTTGTTTTGTATTGTTTTGCATATGTATATTATTGGTCACCAAGACCACCGTAACCAATTGTGAGTAAACACATACATGTATGCACATAAAATGAGCCGCAATCGAATCGAATATAAATCAAAGTACTTAAAGTACTGATGTCGGGTTTACTTGCATCAGAGGGGTTTATTAGTCCCATATTTGTGATCATTTAAGGGAGGAACGGTGGTGTTAGCTTCACATAAGGAATCTTCCTCAAGCTGTTCGGTTTGTAGGGCCAAACTTTCACTTTTATCAAAATGATATGAAATGGACCATTTTGTACAGCCTTTACATGCTGAATTACAAGACACGCAATAATGAAGGGCTGCAGATGCACGAAAACGGATTTATGGCGCACCATAGGTTCATTGGCTTATTTTCGTATTTTTATGCACTTTTCGGTGCAGATTTTCTTTTTGTTACAAAAATAGGACACCTTTATCCAAAACCAATTTGAGCAACAAATAATTCTGAAATATTCAGTCTAAATAAGCTGTGTGTATCAAAAATGCATTGAAGACGATTCCCTAAAACTTTCGCCAAAATTTCTGCCAGAGTTTTGTCGCAATTTTATTAAGTTATCATGCTGATAATTGATCAAGTAAGGTGGTAGTAAAAATGTGGATACATCACCAAAAAATCATGTGTATCCACAATTTGGAAATTTCTTGTTTTCGGTGATTTTAAAATGTGGATACGCATACATAATTTGTATCCACAAAAACTCGCTACGTGGTTACGCCTGGAGAATGACTACGGCGCACCCTCCCCGCCGTAACAAATGATACCGGATAAAATAGATTGGAAAGGCAAATTTTAAAGGAAATTGTAAAGATAAAATTTACTGCGATAATGTACCAATTATCACGTTCAATGCACAAGCTACCGTGCATTGCACATGTGTATATGACTGTCAGACAGAAGTACGGTATTTTTTATGAATGCTGTAAGGGGCATCAAATGAGAACAGTCTCCGGGCAGGAGATCAAAACTACACATGTGCAGAAGAAAAAAGAAAAACTGAAGAGTGATACTAATGTAGGGTTTACCCTTGGTAAACCCGACAAAAATGACGTTTTGAAAAACTGCTGAACGCAGTGAAACTAGTTAGCGAAATAGTTTGAGTCGTGACTATCTTCTAATATTATATTTACCGCACATAAAGGCAGTTTTACTGTAATTACATAATTAAACAAGCGTTCTGAGAACCCCAACATCTCGCCTTGCGGGGTCATCCGCCAAAGGTGCAGCAGTATTGAAAGCATACATGTAGAGCAAACAATAAGGTCTGGAATAAGTGATGCGGTACAGACAATAATGTCTGGAATAGATTATCTGGTACAGACAATAACATCAGTCCCATGTGGGATTACTGGCAAAAGTTAATCCCATGTAGGATGGATAGGTCAGTGCAGTCGGATTACTGGTACGGCATTCCAGTGTGAGATTACTGCTGGGTGGACCAGTCCCATGTTATTACTGATGGATAGTCCTCTGTGGGATTACTGCTGGATAGTCCAGTCCCAAGTGGGATTACTACCATCACCATCATGGTATGGATGGTAGTGATGGTATGGATGGTAGTGATGGTATGGATGGTAGTGATGGTATGGATGGTAGTGATGGTGATGGTAGTGATGGATGGTAGTGATGGTAGGATGGTAGTGATGGTATGGATGGTAGTGATGGTATGGATAGTAGGATGGTAGATGGTATGGATGGTAGTGATGGTATGGATGGTAGTGATGGTATGGATGGTAGTGATGGTAGTGATGGTATAGATGGTAGTGATGGTATGGATGGTAGTGATGGTATGGATGGTAGTGATGGTAGTGATGGTATGGATAGTAGTGATGGTATAGATGGTAGTGATGGTATGGATGGTATTGATGGTATGGATAGTAGTGATGGTATGGATGGTAGTGATGGTAGTGATGGTATGGATAGTAGTGATGGTATGGATGGTAGTGATGGTAGTGATGGTATGGATGGTAGTGATGGTATGGATGGTAGTGATGGTAGGAATGGTATGGATGGTAGTGATGGTATGGATGGTAGTGATGGTATGGATGGTAGTGATGGTATGGATGGTAGTGATGGTAGGAATGGTATGGCTGGTAGTGATGGTATGGATGGTAGGAATGGTAGTGATGGTATGGATGGTAGTGATGGTATGGATGGTAGTGATGGTAGGAATGGTATGGATGGTATGGATGGTAGTGATGGTATGGATGGTAGGAATGGTATGAATGGTAGTGATGGTATGGATGGTAGTGATGGTATAGATGGTATGGATAGTAGTGATGGTATGGATGGTAGTGATGGTATGGATGGTAGGAATGGTATGAATGGTAGTGATGGTATGGATGGTAGTGATGGTATGGATGGTATGGATAGTAGTGATGGTATGGATGGTAGTGATGGTATGGATGGTAGGAATGATATGGATGGTAGTGATGGTATGGATGGTAGTGATGGTATGGATGGTAGTGATGGTAGGAATGGTAGTGATGGTATGGATGGTAGGAATGGTAATGATGGTATGGATGGTAGTGATGGCATGGATGGTAGTGATGGTATGGATGGTAGTGATGGTAGCGATGGTAGTGATGGTATGGTTGGTAGTGATGGTATGGATGGTAGTGATGGTAGGAATGGTAGTTATGGTATGGATGGTAGTGATGGTATGGATGGTAGTGATGGTATGGATGGTAGTGATGGTATGGATGGTAGTGATGGTATGGAAGGTAGGAATGGTAGTGATGGTATGGATGGTAGTGATGGTATGGATGGTACCACAGGTACATCTTTTAATCATAAGAAACATGTGTACCAAGTTTCATAATCATTCAATGACAGCTGACAACTGCAGCAAACTGTGGTGTACAGATGTACATGTGCACTTCGACTAAACGCAAAACTCAATCAGTTGCCATAATTTGGAGAAAAATTAATATTTCATCTCAAAAATAGCACAAATAAATCCTCCAATCATAAGAAACATTTGTACCAAGTTTCGTAATCATCCAATGAGAGCTGACAACTGCAGCAAACTTATCATGTACATGTATATTTCTACATGTAGAGGCCTACATGTACAATTTACCTAAACAGAAAACTCTTCATTTGCCATAATTTGGAGAAAAATTAATATTTCTTGTCAAAAATAGCACAGGTACATCCTCTAATCATAAGAAGTTTCATAATCATCCAATGACAGCTGACAACTGGAGCAAAGTTACCATGTAGATGTATATGTATACATGTAGAGGCCTGTATGTACAATTTACCTAAACAGAAAACTCTTCATTTGCCATAATTTTTTGAAAAATTAATATTTCTTCTCAAAAATAGCACAGGTACATCCTCTTATCATAAGAAACATGTGTACCAAGTTTCATAATCATCCAATGACAGCTGACAACTGGAGCAAACTTACCATGGACATGTATATGTACAATTTACCTAAACAGAAAACTCTTCATTTACCATAATTTGGAGAAAAATTAATATTTCTTGTCAAAAATAGCACAGGTACATCCTCTAATCATAAGAGACATGTGTACCAAGTTTCATAATCATCCAATGACAGCTGACAACTGGAGCAAAGTTACCATGTAGATGTATATGTATACATGTAGAGGCCTACATGTACAATTTACCTAAACAGAAAACTCTTCATTTGCCATAATTTTGAGAAAAATTAATATTTCTTCTCAAAAATAGCACAGGTACATCCTCTTATCATAAGAAACATGTATACCAAGTTTCATAATCATCCAATGACAGCTGACAACTGCAAGAAACTTTCCAAGTACAGATGTACATGTGCACTTCAGCTAAACGCAAAACTCATTCATAGGGATTTTAACATTAGAGTACCCCAGGGGTAGTACCCCCAGGTGGCATACCCACCCCCCATATTTTTTATATTTTTTTTATATTTTTTCTAATTTTTCTAGATTTTTTTTTAACTTGCTAAACCAAAAACCCATTCATTTCCAGGCAGGGGACACCGACACCGACACCGACACCGACACCGACACCGACGACGACATCCTCTTTCCCCCTCTCACAATATCTCCCCTTTACTTCGTAAGGCGAGATAAAAAAAAACAACTAAACGGTAAAACTACATACAGCACTAAAATATATCAATAGATTTCATATGACCAACCCGGCGATTGTAAGATACATTATATTAAAAACAAATATTTTTTTCTGTAAAGCAGTTAAAAGTAGAATATAGAGTACTAAACTACTAAAATATATAATGTAATTATTGAGCTTAAAACATTAAGTCAGTCCTATTCCACTTTGGCCAGTCCTATTTCACTTTGGAAAGGCTACGTGTAATTGGTTCTTTTGGGAGAGATACAATTTTTGTGTTTACATTTTTTCTCGTGTGGTTCAGCTTACTCGTTTGGACGTCTCACATTATGACCGTTTCCTTTCGTTGCACGCACAACGTTCACGGAATTGAACAAAATTTGACTGGTTTGAAGAGATGATAACTGCAGATAGTTTTTGAAAATCTTATGCTCGTAAGATAAATTTTTCCTAATAAAATGGAATTCAAAGAGAATTTATCATACCTTTTCATTTCAAATTATGTCGGGGGATTTCAAATTCAAGTCCCACAAATAAAAGAAAAATGCCTAAACAACCTTTTATTAATCACACCAATTCGCCTCGAAAATTCTAGCTCTATCATGCCCCATTTTGATTTGAATCATTATGTGAAACAAGGGGCTCTGAAAGAAATGCCACTCTCCTCCACTCCAATGCAAATGCATGTATTTACAATTACTCAAAAATGTTGATGAGGTGCCTAAAGTAGACCAAGTTTTCTCACGCAAAAACTTCTCAAAACTGTCAGAAATTTGGTCAGTCGACTATGTAATGTCTAAATAATGTACACAAGGTCAATTTAGATGAAGGGTTTTCACAGTTTTCCCGCAAAATTGATCTATTTCGCAAAATAGTCATATTATGAATGTTGCTCACTCTTGGACCCCCTGAAAAGTGTGTTTTTCATTTCGGTCGCACCTGCGACCTAAATCTGCTTTGGACAGGAAAAGCACACCAAAGCTGTCTGGGGAGCAGATTTCCCTTCCAGAGTTTCAATTTAAAATATTATCTATTTTTTTGAAAAAGCTCAAAAAAACTTTTAAAAACGGCCATAATATCAAGCTGACCCGTATTGTTAGAAACTTCAGCCTGTTTTGAAAAAGAAAATCAATAAATCACCATTGTATAGCCCCATAAATCAATAAATCACCATTGTTTCGCTCCATAGACGCAAGGATATGAACGTGATCCGCTCCATTAAAAGATAACCCTTTTCTGAAGTCTGTCCATTTTAATCAGTCATCTACTTTGAAGCTTGTCAAAAATCAATAGTTAACTCTGCATAAATTTTCTTTTTTGCAGCGTGTAGAACAAACTGAAGTCTACAAAATCACTACGACTTGAAATAACTTTGTAATTTTCTCCATATGAAACTTCGGTACAGTTGTTTCATGTACCGGGTTTCAATTACATAGGGAGACGTCATAATATATTCATGTCTACTGTCACAAAGGTCATTGATGCCGTATAAAGTAAGAACAGGCGGTCCATGGGAGTGTCGCTTATATCCCATGCCCAGTGAAATTGTAAAGTGATAACCCGCACACATCTCTATGACCGTACACGGCATTGTTGACCTTTGTGCTAGTAAACACGAATACATTATGAGGTCTCCCTTTGAGATTGTGCGCAGGTACATGAAACAACTGTGCTGGAGTTTTATTTGGAGATAATTACAAAGTTATTTCAAGCGTGATATTGATCGATATCGAATAATGGTAATTATTTTGTAGAGTTTAGTTTGTTCTACACAACGCCAAAAAAATTATGCAGAGTTTACTAATTATTTTAGAGAAGGTCCAAAGTAGACGACTAATTAAAATGGACAGACACAAGTACATGCTCACAAGTCAAGAACAATGTTTACCCTCCTTCGATGAACCATACTCGCCTCCTGATACCGCTGGCAAATGAATGAGCTAAAGCATGTAGAATATGATAAAAAAGAACTGTTTACGGTTGAATTGATCTTAGAATCGTTGAACAAAAACTTCTACCTTGACTGAGACCACAAGAAAGACAAAAGCTGTGCAAGACGTAGACTGATTCCTTTGTTCGTATAAGCGTAGAGTAACTTCCATCTATAGATTCAGTTAGTGCTTACTGTGATTTGAAGATGTCAATCCAAAACAGGTTCATCATATATGTGTGTAAATAGGTCGATGAATTGCTAAACCATTATCATAAGACAGTAATATATAGATTTGTAAACATCTATATAGTATTGAAGGAGAGACTGATTCAACTTCCTGAAACATATTTACGGAGACCTGAACCTCGAGACATTAACCGTATATGGCCTGAGATTTTTGGGACCTGTCCAGGCCTGGGGGAGCCATTTCGGCCCTCATAAATATTTTTCTTACCTCCTCTGCTAGGGCGCTGAAACTTACCACACTACACCCTTGGTAATGCTCTACCATAAAATGTAAAAAATCCAAGATAACCGCCTTGATGAGGCCACAGTGACGTCATTTTCAAAAAGGCATTTTTTGGTCTATTTTTGGGATAAGAGTTTTCGAATTTTTTATTTGTGTTTTCTTAAAACTTAGAATGATAAATCAGTAAATAATATTCTGATGTGAAATGAATCGTTTTTACTCAGTTTTCCTTGAAAAAAAAAGCAGAAATTTGGTAGAAAATGCCGAAAACATTACTTTTCTGGTAACCCACTGATAAACAAAAAAGTCATAGAGAGTCAACGTTCATTTTTTTGAAGTTCCGGAGATATGAGAGAAGGTTTGATGTGAAAGGCTATAATAACCCCCCCCCCCCCCAGGCCTGGTAGGGTTAAATACAGCACTTGTTTATTATATATCAACGACGATGTGATCGAAAGATTGTTCTTCGAGAAAAGACAAAATCAAAACAAAAAGCTATTTTTTGACAGTTTTTGATGGTACCCAGTCTCACAGGTTTTTGATCTTCATATATACTGATATTAATTACGCTATCTATCGTCCGTTTGTTGATATCATCGGTAGCAACAAAATACGGTTGAAAATTAGACACATTCAGACTCACAGCACGCAAAAGATATGATATACCAGTCCTTCTGAGAAGTCGTTAAAGCACCCACTTCCATCCGGTTTGATCAGGACATGCGCAGTATACCAACCTCCTCCTCCACCATTCGGCTCTCCTTGGCCGAATCTTGGTTGAATCTGTTGAAAATCCGCCAATCGCCATTCACCCTTAAGAACAATTGTCCATAGGCTACCATCGGCAGTAGCGAAATAGGGTTTAAAATCAAAGATATTTAGACTCTCAGTTCGCAAAAGAAATTACATGCGATATTTTCTGAGAAGTCGTTCAAGCACCCACTTCCGTCCGGTTTGATCGTGATCGTCGCAGTGTCCCAACCCCCTCCTCCACTGTTCGGCTCGCCAGGGCACCACACATCCGGCTGGATCGGTTGACCATCCGCCCATTGCCAGTCACCCTCAACAACTCCGCCGTGCCCCAGGAGGAATGGGAATGGAACTGACAATGTCAAAAGAATTTGTTGTAGCGTGTTCAGTATGAATGTTACACAACTGAAAAGACCAAATAAATCTCAATTATATTCAAGAAGGGAACGGTACCGTAAACTGGGGTGCATATTCGGCCGGATTTTGAGGTTTTTCTCATCCACACAATCCATTTTTCTACAGAATGTGATCAATTAAGCTAATTAAGTCTAAAATCGTCCGAATTCACCCCTAGGTGTTGGGGTCAATTCGAACAAGCACTAATTATATGCGACGTTGGGCGATACAATGCCTTCTGGGAGGCGTATTCGGACACCCGGGCGCTAAATAAAACCGCTAGAGCCATTTTCGACTCATTTCGATGGATACCATCACCTTGGAGTAAATTAGAAAAATCGGCCAAAGGGAGATAACTATTGGTATCATGAAATGTTCTAATCGGTTTCAATTTGCTATTTGGCTTCAACATTTCGTAAAATTTGTGTTTTTTCGAGAATAACCATCTGGTATCGACATTTCCCAGGTAATAAATGGGAACGGACACCACGGAAATACCTTTATCGGTTATTTTTAGCGTGTCCGAATTCACCTCTTTGCTCGGAAGAATTCCAGCCAAAGGTACAAACTGAACATTTTTCCAAAAAATATGCTTGATGTAATTTTTTTTTTTGGGCTCCATTATCTTTATCATTATCAAGAATAAAACCTTTGGCGCCTAAAATGATCATTTCGATGTCGATTGATAACCTACCCGTGAGAAAGGAAAATAATAGAACAAAAAACAAGGTCTGCGTATTGATAAATGTAAGAAAATGAACATTTGTACTTTTCCTGGTCTTTTGTCCGAATTCAATACACTGTCCAAATACACCCCAGTTTACGGTAGCTTTCGTAGCGCCCAGCTTCATGACCAGGTTAAAAGTCAACCTGTAACCCATCTGGGTCATCTATACGCGGTATGACTGATCCTGGGATCGTGTGTATCCATTTTCAGCCTATTTTCGGCAACTATGACGGGGATCACCACGTGATGTCGTCAGCCAATCATGTAAACTCTACCGACGTAATCCCAACGTATCTCGCCATTTTCGAGTGATGTGATGTTCTACTTCTTCAAAATTACAGACCTACAACACCTCTTGGATGATACGGAAATTAATAATATCTGTATCCTTTGTAAGCCCATGCAATATATGTTTCAGAAGTGGTATGAAAAACCTGTAATTTATCAGATTTCTCGAATCTGTTCTCCGCCGGATGAAGACCGAACAATATAAGGTAAAGTATCGGATATCGCTCCACGATAATGGTTAAATGTTCATAAAACGTAAAACTCGATGTATAGACATTCCCCGTTCTATTCCCCGTCCTCGTAAAAGTAACGTTCTCAGCTAATTTTCAATAACAGAACAAAACGGTCACATATGGTTACATTATTTTATTGTAACTTATTCAATGCTTTCAAGTTTCGTGTTGAAATAGCAAAAAGAATCAATTTCAACTGAAACACCTTTTTGATATACGACATTCATTACTACGCGGCTAAACTCTTCTCGTTAGCACCAACGCTGTGAAAGGTCCTGGCGACGGTTTAATGAGATTTTGACCCCAATAAGATGCGGTTTGGAATGCCAAAATAAAATATCATGTACGAAAGCAATTTTTCAGTTAGCGTAAAGTATATTATCTTGTCTTATGGTCTGAGTATTTTGTAGGTCCTCACAGAAAAAAAATCCTTAAAAATTTATGGAATATTCCCCGACTATTACACCAGCGGAATATTCCTTAACATAACTAAGGAATATTCCCCACCATGTTAAGGAAATTCCATAACATGCTACGGAATATTCCTTGTTGAATTTTAAGGAATATTCCGATGATGTAATAGTCGGGGAATATTCCTTAAATTTTAAGGAACTTTTCTTTCAGTATAGGTCTTATGGGTTTTTTTAAATAATAGCACCTGGAGGTAGTGGATTTGCGCAAAATCGTCTATTTTTGAGGTGAAAAACGGCATACGTTTAATTTCTCCCGTTACACGGTCAGTGTAGGGGCTTAAGTTTATCTTGGTTTTCGACGGGCTTCATATGTTTACGGAGAGAAAAGTGTGCTGTTTTCACCTCAAAATAGACGATTTTGCACAAATCCCTTATTTCAAGATGCTGCTATCAAACAACCATAAGACACAGGGCCTACAAAATAACCCTACCGTAAGACAAGATAATATACTTTACGCTAAAGCCCCGGTCACACTGTCGAGAATTGGGTAGGCGAATCACCGCGAACTGGAAAATCGTGCTCATTCTTGGCAATTCGTACTGGCATCTTGCGGGTTCGTCGCAGATCGTGACCGTTTTTGCCTATTCTCGAAGAGAGTACGAAAGTTTTGAAATGTTCAAAACATTCGCCGGCCAAGTACGATTAAATGGTATACGTATGGCATTCTTGGCACCATCCTACTGCGTTCTCGCATGCATTTTTCCATCGTGTATATTCGTGGGTAGTCGTAGTAGTTCTTTCGGTCACAAATCAGCAAGAATGCCGTACGCATTGTACGATTGTTGAACGCATTCTACGCTTCTTGTACGATCATACTACGATACTGCATTCGTACTAACCTCGTACTGCATACGTACTTATTCGTAGCAGATTATCGAGCATTCGTAGTGGGTTCGCGGGCTGTCGTGTTGATGCGTAGGGCGTTCTTCATTGAATCGTACTGCATGCGTACTCATTCTTGATGATTCTTGTTAAATGCTTATGGCTGTCGTACAAGGAACCTACGGCATGCGTAAGGGATTCCTACGACAGTTTCAAAGAGGCCCTCTAGAGGCGAATTGACACGAATCGACAAGATTAAAATATTCGTTTTTCCGTTTCGGCTTTCAGAGATTCCTTATTACCGGATGTGGATAAAACAGAAGCCTAACTAAAGCTTATTTCCGGACTTCTGAACAAATTATTGAATGAGACCGAAAGCACTAGTCCCT
>JAVTVY010044425.1:0-20432 GCA_036873755.1 Hanleya hanleyi | reverse complement strand
TGACGCCCGGTGGTGGCGGTGGTGGTGGTGGTGGTGGGTGTGTGTGTGTGTGGTAGTGTGTGGTGGTGGTGTTGGTGGTGTCTGTACATATAAGAATGAACATGTGTCCCTCATCAGTCCTTATGTATTGGTCGACAGATCAACATGTCGTGTACGTGTACGTTCTGTCAGAGAACCTTCTCTCGTCGCGATAGTATGCTCAGGCACATTCAAGGCAAACACAACCAAGAGACACCGCCGAGTCCCGCTATAGGTCCAACAAGTGCAGTAGAGCATCCTATACGATGACGGTGAGCGGCCCTACGGCATGTGGAAAGACGTCCTGGGTAATGAAGTTCTTAGAGGAAGGTGTGGCAACCCCAGCTCCGACACGTGTTGTTTGATGTTATAGCCAATGGCAGCCCGCCTACGAAACTACGCGATTACAGAATGTGAGTTTCGTCCCAGGGATTCCTCATGACATAGACGAACCGTATTACTTTGACCCCGAGCAGACCAACGTGGTAGTGCTAGATGATCTGATGAGTGCGGCCAAGGACAATTCGAAAATCGCCGACCTATTCACCAAAGGGTCCCATCATCGCAATCTATCCGTCATCTATTTGACCCAGAATCTCTTTCCTCAAGGGAAGGCGTCCAGAGATATTGCCTTGAACTGCCAATACTTTGTGTTGTTCTCCAACCCCATCGACAGAGCACAAATTCGTGTGTTTGGTAGTCGAATTTATCCTCAGAACATCGACCATTTCATGCAGGCGTTTAAAGAAGCGACAAGTCGTCCGTACGGCTACCTGTTCGTAGATTTAAAAGCCCATACCCCCGAAGATCGCCAGCTGACGACCCACCTGCTACCCGGCGAGGAATCACCACAGCCCCTACACCATCCACCGAGTCCACATTTGGTGAAGCAGCAACCCACCCCCGTACAGCGGGCCTTCTTCATACCACCAGTCCCGGAATATCACCCAACCGTGAAGGACCAACCCGAGGTTGAAGAACATAATGTGAACTCGAGGCTATCAAAGGATTTGTTCAAAGAAAGTATGGACGCCGAGATGGGCGAGATGTTGGAGGTCACAGAAAACAAGTTTCAACGCAAAGGGTATTCGAAAGAGGAAGCCGCAATTTTAGCCCATAACAGATTGGCACCCAGACCACGACGGGCTTTACGTCAGCGGTATGCCGACTTACTGACCCATATGAAATTGTTGGATAAGGACCCAGTCCATATGGAAATTGAAAGAACAGCGTCGATGTTGAAAACCTCGGGCATGAACTGGGAAGCGGCGTATGTCAGAGCAATAGCACAAAAGAAACATTTGTTCGAACGCATCATTAAACGACGTTAAAGCATTAAGAAAGTGTGATAAGGCGTTGAGACGGGCGTTAAGGCGTAACGACGGGCGTTGACGGGCGTCACTGCATTTCGATCATTTCGTAGTATCAATTCCATGGAAATCAGAGCTTCTGAACTAATTCACCAGGGCGTTGAAGCGTTAAGCTAAGCGTTGATGGGCGTTACTGTCTATAAAAGCGAGCGTATTTCCAAAAACACGCACAGTCGACGTTCAACCGTCAACATGGCTTATACTTGCTCTGAGTGCGAACGCACGTTCACCAGGCATTACGATATGATGCGACACCAGAAAAATATACATGGGATTGAAGACTCCGAGGAGTCCGTTGAGGCGGATGCTGATACAGAGACTGCTGTGAGTGTATCGACTGATACCGAAACAGAGATTGCTGAGAGTCTATCTAGTGATACGGAGAGCTTGACCTCAGATAGTCAGCCTACGTCCGTGGAAAGTGAGGCAGAACCTACCTTCTGGGATCGTATTGTGACAGCAGCTATCAATACGTACGCTGCAGCGACCGAGGACGCCGGAGAGGATAATTTACAACAGACGTACACCCAAATGCGCCCCCGCATCAGGAAAACAGTCATGGCGATCTATGAACAGTATACCTTACTACCGCTTGAAATGAAAGGCGACCCCACGCACAGGTCCATCATGAAGACCAAGCGTCACTTGGAAGAGGCTATGGGGCTACCACCCACCGAGGCCCTGGAAAATGCGATCAGAATGCGCGAACAACTGTTTCAGGACATGCTGCCCGAAGAATATCCAGGCCTGTCCGACGATGATTAGAATACACGGTTCAGAGCGAACATGGCCGAAGATGGAACTTTCTGAAATGGAGACTTCTGATTGGACAAGAATCTAACGGACAGGAACGAATAGGACAGATGCAAATGGTGGCCTCTGATTGAGCAAGAGTCTTTTTGAGTTGTAAACATACCCAACGCGGCTCCCCCAGCGTGGGTATGATGTAACATTGGGGAAAATAAACTATATGAAAAAAACTTCTTCTTGTTGTTGTTCTCTCATGTGTCATCCTTGTTGTTGTTGTTCTCTCTCCGGTCTATATCATGGCGTCAAGGCGTTATGTTAGAGCGTTAAGGCGTAACTACAAGCGTTGACGGGCGTCACTGCATTTCGAAGAATTAGTGACAATTCCATGGAATATCTAGAAAATCAGAACTTCTGAGCTATTTCACCAGGGCGTTGAAGCGTTAAGCTTAGCGTTGGCGGGCGTTGCTACAATATGACACCTCATACGACGCATTCGGACCAAGGATAGTCCCTCTCTACACCAAATACCTTCCATTCACTGCCCCAAAATGTCCACTTTGGCTACTACTCGTACTGATGACGTCACCAATGACATCACAGATGACGTGAACATCCCTCAAATCGGGGTCTACACCCCAAGAGCTACAAAATGACACCTCACACGACGCATTCGGACCAAGGATGGTCCCTCTCTACACCAAATACCTTCCTTCACTGCCCCAAAATGTCCACTTTACTTACTACAACCAACTGCGCATGCGCAGATTGACGCGACTTGCATTTAAAACCACGCCATTCTGAATCTACCCCACACAAGCTTCACTTTGACACCTTCCACGACCCATTCGGACCCATAGCGGTGCATCTCTACCCCAAACACACACCCACATACCCCCCAAAATGCCTGCTTTCTATACTACGGGCCAGACTGCGAATGCGCAGAATATTGAAAACGGACGAACTATTAGTCCAGTCGGATGCTCCTCCACGACAGCTTCAAAATAAGACCTCATACGACATCATAGAATCATTAGGGGCTCACCTAGACCCCAAAACGTCCATCCCGTATGGGCCTATACTCCCATAGCCATGCAGTATAGGCCTATGGGCCTACCCAGGCCTCGGTGACTTTTTTTAAAAATTTCACCGTTTCGTGCCGGGACACTTCCTATCATGTTTGTCTTCACGAGACTAAGAAAACAAATCCAAACAACCATACCGCAAATGTATAGAAATAGGTTTCCCAGTGGGACAAACATTGGCCCTATACCCCCAGTATGGAACTATATGGGTCTATATGGGCTATAGACAGACCTCGAACTTTTTTCAAAAATTTCACCGTTTCGTACCGGGACACTTTCTATCGTATTCTAAATGACGAGACTAAGAAAACCAATCCAAACAACCATACCGCAAATGTATAGAAGTAGGTTTCCCAGTGGTTTCCCGCCATACTCCATATAGGCATTTTCCCGTAATTTAGGATAAAGTCCGTGTTCCGTATTTTTTCAGGAAAATTTTTACATACACCCACCCTGGAACTAGGGAGAGATAACTCTATTGATAGGCAAGCCCCGTTAAGCCCGGCGACCTATATACCCCCATACCCCATATAGGCATTTTCCAGGATTTTTCGATAAAGTCCGTGTTCCGGGGTTTTTTTCAGGAAAAATTTTACATGCACCCACCCATGACTGGATGCCCCTTCACATAGGCTTCACATGGATACCTCATACAACTCCATCGGCCCATTAAGGGCTCCCCTAGATCCCAAAACGTCTATTTTCATACCCTTTGGCCACCGCGCATGCGTAGAATCGTGACAACGCTCGAGCCACTAGTCCAGTCAGATGCCCCCTCACATAGGCTTCACATTGATACCTCATATGACCCCATTGGACCATTAGGGGCTCCCCTAGCTCCAAAACGTCTATTTTCATACCCTTCGGCCACCGCGCATGCGCAGAATGCCGATATCTCAATCTCACACCCAGCCCATCAGATGCCCCTTCACGAATGCTTCACTTTGATACCTCATGCTACCCAATCGGACCATGCAGCGTATTTCCAGTATAGGGACTACCTTTTCTCCGCGGAAGCTTTCTTCCGCGACCGCATCACCGCCAGACCGCATCACCGCGGAAGAATTCGAGGTCAAAGGTTGCCGGAACTATAGCCTAGATAGGTCAGTACCATTCGCAACTTCTCGGGGATCTCCGGTTTGAGATGTCCCTCGAAGGCCATTGACGCCATATTGGACTAGAGCGTGGTCACGTATGTTTCGGTCTGTCAGGGAACTGTCAGTGACGTCACGGGAATTATATCTTGCCAATACGTGGCGTGTGTACCATTTAAACTGATGGTTTTCTATTGAAACGTGCTTCGAATGAAAAGAATAAACAGTTTTTAGAATATCTGACGTAAATCAGAGACTCGCAGGAAAATATTTGCTGGTCGGGGATTAAGGCTTCCGCGAGAGTGATTGGGCTTCGGAGCCATGCGTATTAAACCGTTCCGGCGCGTCACATCTGGAGATTCATAGGAAATTCATGTTGTCGTCCCCCGAGCGTAGAATCGGTCCCCTTCGTAGATTTCCGCTCGGGAGTTCCGAATGAGGTCAGTACATGCCTTGATCATCATTAGCCCGAGTTGTGTCCCTTGCGTCCAGAGTGTATAGATGGCGCTACCATCGGAAGTGACGTCATTTTTACATCCGGGTGAAACGGGCGTCGATTTCAGTAGACTCTACTACTGACCACCATAGAATACCAGGCTTTATTTGCAGTTCACTCTGTGTAATAAAATCGTAAAAAAATCACAAGAAATATCTTCCGACACTGTTCGTAATGGTCTTTCATTTGATGGAAACTTTACTTGAAGATTTACGATCACTTTAAGCTATACCGTACTACTGTTAGCTCATTTTTTCACGGGGCGATGTAGGCCCGTAGGGACTAATGGTCCTGTCTTGTAGTCAGACAAAATTGAGCACCAGCTCTGTGCCTTGCTAACACAGCAAAATATAGAGTTCATACACGTCAAGAAAGAGGTCTGAAACTTCCTTCTTTAGAGTGTCCAAGTTTCTGTGTTTTTAATGTTCGCGTATAGTTGCAGGTCTGATATGTTTAAGTTACATTTCCATTTATCTAATTTTATGCGTGTTTTCGTTCATTTTCCAGTGGCACTACTTTCGTGCTCAATATTTGTCGCCTGCTAAACCACAGATTTTGAGAGGCACATGTTAAGTGATTTTGTGGGACTAACTCATTCTCATTAGAAAGAGTGTTTGGGCAGTAATTTAGTATTAAATAATACCAGTATAAGTGTACTTCATTGTAGAAAACAATGGGATATTTCACTTTGCCTGTATTCATTTACATTTTCATGAAATATGTGTGTTGAGTTACAGTTTGGAATTTTCGCCATTTAAGCTTACCCCTCAAGACCCTCTGCCTTGGTTCACTTGGCTGGATAGGGTCAATTACAGGCATCCTGTTTAAATATAATTGACCTACATGTACCCGCTGGAGAATTTCTTAGCTCCATGATCCAGTAATTCAGTGTTTACTTGATCACTTGACTGTAACCTCCCAAACTGGGAGTGTACTGACAGCAGGAGGTACATGTATATATAAGATGATACCATGAGAGGACTCTTCCCATCTAATGATAAGGTTTTTACATTGTATCCCAATACTGATTTTTTTGTCATTTACTGCTGAAGGATATATGCTTACTTTAATCCCCTATAAAGACATAATTTATCATATCATTAAGTCGGTTTCATAATAAATTAGGAATTTGTCCCATCTGCCACAATTTTTTTTTTTAATATATACATGTACCGTATCACATGTACAATTACACTAGAGATCTTTGTTGAAAGAATTGTGAGACTGGAAAAATTGTGTGGCTCTTCGCCATGGGATGGAACATCAAAGAGTTAGTGGAATTATCCCAACAGCCTATTTCGACATTTAAATTGTCCCGTTTCATTGCCTAAGGCTCTAGTTTCAGTTTCCATTTAGGAAATGTAAAAAGAAATAAGACATGTATACAAATGATAACATTCTGACATTCCAGAATTCAAATACGGAAGCATGGTTCATTTTTTACAGCAAAATTTGTCCATCTAAAGGCTGGAGTTG
Organism: Hanleya hanleyi; assembly: GCA_036873755.1. Lineage (NCBI taxonomy): Eukaryota > Metazoa > Mollusca > Polyplacophora > Lepidopleurida > Hanleyidae > Hanleya > Hanleya hanleyi. The sequence continues at coordinate 14,146 of JAVTVY010044425.1, read as the reverse complement.
ATGACTCGGTCACGCTGCGCTCAGGCGCTGGCTAAGTGGGCTCTGACATGCCCATGCTGAGGAATAGGTATAAATGAATATTTCATTGTATATTGTCACCTAAGGCTTATGAAGTGCCATGCAGACTTCGGCTTATCCTATACATGTTGTCATTTGCTGTTGGCGTAAAATGGCATTCCATGTGTGGTACTTTGCCTGGCAAGTTATCCACCTTGAATGGATGGTGTGTGATGTGCCATACTGTGATGTTTACATGGTGAATTCTGTTGCTGGTGTATGACTTCATGAAAACCATTTGAATGTACACATCATGGTTCTCCCGTTGATGTTTACTTAATGAAACAGGCCTCCCAGAGTGGCATAAAATCATAAAATTTTGCCAAAAATGAGTAAACAGCATAAAATAGCATAAAATTTTGCCAAAAATCATAAAATCATAAATTTTTGTTGTAAAAAAATTGGTTAGTTGACGAACTGCACTTAAAATCTCCGAAATCTGGTCTTGGGCATGCCCACGAGTTCCATGTACAAATCTGAACTGGCTGTTCACAATGATTATTCCAGAGTGTACAGGGGCTTTTTGGTAGGATGTTAAAGAATAAAGTATATATTGAATTTTGAGAGCCAAACATTGGTCATTTCTCTGATACACAAATACTCTTTCTTGGCACAATAACAGGTCAAGCCATGTAGCCACTTGTACATATATATATCTACTATCAGTAGCATATGTTCTACAGCAGGACTGCAGTACCTTGTTCATCTAGTTCTCTGGGAAATTTGTTTTTTCAGTCATCTCACTTATTAGTCAGGGATATCAATAAGTTTTGGAAGTAGGTGGCCACAATAGTGACATTTTTAGTGTTCAAATATAGAAATTACATGGGAAGTAGGCAGCTATTTTGGGATGTTTTTTGTTATAGTAGGGAGCCAAGAAGGGGCACCTACTGCCTTCTAATGACACACTGATGTTAGTATGATTTAAATTGGACATTAGTCAAGTTCAGGCAACTTAATTAAAGTGATCCACATGATCTACATTTTAAGGGGTTAACAATTCTGAATTTTAGGTGGCTGACCCCAAAGTTGAACACAAAGTGACAACCGAAAATATCAGGTTGAAAATATCACACATTCATTCCATTGTTGCACTGGTCCAACAATTCACCAAGATAATCAGCAATTGCTGTGGTGAAGATAGTTTACCTCAGCACCGCTTATCATGCTGTTAAATGGGAATTATGTTCATGCCATAAAATGATTGTGGAGGCAGATATCCTGAGTTGACGGAGCTGACTCTTAACCTGCGTGGGTGGATTCCAACGGGAAAAGCATATTCTCTTCTTGAAAGCCAATCAGAATAAGCCCCGCTTAACTCTGAGCAGATTGGGTGTTAACAAGCGTATTTGTAGCCACATGATTGCATTTATCCCACAAGAGGTCAAAAAAATATATGTAGAAATGTAAATCTGAAACAACAGATTTGTCAGATTTATGGAAAATCTTTTAATTATTCAACTGACATGGATTGAAATTTCCCACCATACAATCAGTGGGTTATCAATTTATTAGAACAGTAAGTTGGACAAAATGGCCCAAAATCCTGCAGATAATCCTTTACCCAGCCAAAAAAAATTCACTAAACGATACAGTATGTACAGAATGTAATCAGTTACTGTACAATTCCTGATCTCACACAAATACTGTAATATACTGTTCGGTTATTGCACAGTTCGTGACTGCAATGCTAACTGAATGGGGTAACTGCAAAGTACTACACATGTACAATGTCAGTTTGGAAAAACATCTGATCAGCACACTCAGTAACTCAGGGGTCGAAATGTTGAAAGAAAATACCTGTCTCAGGGGACAGTTAAGAATGATTTCAACCCGTCTCCTTCCAACTGTAGTCTGAACGTTCTAATGATAGGGAATAATAATGTTGCCTTTGAGTATAATAATATTGCATAAATATAAAACATGAGGATAAGACTCACAAAACTCCTCGGCTTCCCCCAAGCAATTGAGAAATATTATGAGAATGTGCATCATATTATGGCTATATTTACTAATCATTCAGAATTGTCCGTTTTAGAGCATATCATTAATTCTACAGATATAACAGCTGCATTCAAGCGTATCACAAAAGGGGCATAACTCTGTAAAATAAGGGCTGAGGCGAATAATTTTTTTGTAGGCTTCTACAATACAAGTGGATAAATAATTTGGTAGCTGTTCCGAACGCAGTTCTTCAGATAACACTGGTTAATGCAGTGTAGCCTCGCTATAACAGGGGCTGCGGAGCTGGGCGGGGGGGCTTTTGAGACAGTAATGTTATTTGTCCTATCTTAGATGGCAGCAGTCCAGCATTTAACATGGCCAAAACTGTTCATCCCCCCCCATTTTCAGATGTGCTTCGAGGCCCTTGTACAAGGTACCTCAATATAGTGCTGATTCTGATATGAGGTGGGTGTTATGGCGTCCCCCAAATTAAAGAATACCTGTCATTTCAACCCTTTTATAAGGCTGAAAATCTATAAGGCAGTTCAAATTTGGACCCCCAACAACAGTGTTATTGTAAGGTTGCACTGCACATTCAAGCGTATCCAAGATTATTACACCCGGAAAGGGGCATAACTCCATAAAATAAGGGCATAGAAGATGATTTTTTCGTATGCATCTTGAGTACAACTAGATGAATAAATTTCCAAATTTAGTAGATGTAACGAACACAGATCTGCAGATATAACCAGGTTCAATCAACTATATATCACAACATAATCAGAGATTATTAGATCGGAAAAGGGGCATAACTCCATAAAATATGGACTCCGATGACATTTAGAATACAACTAGATGCAGAAAAAAAATGTTTCATCATAATTCGCAAGCTGTACCCAGACTGAGTTGTCTCTAATATTCTTCATTTTGCTGCCATACCTACAATCTGTATTCATTTTGACTCTACTTGAGAAATCATAAAAAATAGATGACAAAAGCGTAAAAAGCATAAAATTTCCTTGAAAATAGCATGAAATAATCATAAATTTTCACAAAAATTGGCATAAAATCATAATTAAAATTCATGAAGTGGCTGGGAGGCCTGATGAAAAGACATCTCCCCAAACATGCTCTCTTTTATGGTTTTACCCATCAGCCCGATTAGGCTAAGGGGTATTGTTGTCATCCCGTCTGTCTGTCCGTCCCTCCTCTTTTCCCCGGACCTGGTGGTTAAACCCTACATGTATATGCATATCCGTGGAATAAGTTGAGAACCTTTCTTCGGATTCTTTTCAAATTTGGTATGTATATACCATGCCACGAGATGTTGCTTAGGCTGGACTGTTAAGGGGCTGAGGGGTTGTAGCACCTCTGGTGCCTCATGTTAGTATAATGGTGTTGGTACAGTCAGTATAGCAGTCCAGCATTTAGGACGGCGCCTGCCGATCGTATCGGTCTAACATGGGTACAAGAGTGTATAATTACAAGCGTCTAGTCCGTCATTCATAATCCAGCCGTCGTCCATTAGAGAATATCCGCGTCCATAATCCAAAGACCTATTCCATTTTCCATATAACAGTATTAGCACCAAATTCAAAAAAACAATCATAGTATACATAAACATAGGCTTGTTTCCTGCAAGAGAGAAGCGGTCAACAGTTTTCCATGATGCCGGCAAGACATCATGATGTTCCAAAAATATCAAATCCGTATCGCTGATCAGTATTCTTAATCCATAATATTCGTTGTAAAGTCGTCATCTAAAGAATGATGTATCTCAGTCACGCTTTGATTGTGACTGTTCATATGAGTACCATGAGGATCTTGGAAGTACATGGGTTCATACGGCCCCTAGCCCCGGGTTAAGCGGAATTAGACACAAGTTACGAAACGTAGCGCCATAGATCTTGCACGCTACGTTCGTATTTTGCTATCAGCATGCGATATGTATCGCCAAATTTGAGAAACTTTGAGTGGAGGCGCTTGGTGGAATAGCCCTGTTTTATAAGTTTCTGCAACAATGTTTTGTGACGTTGATTAAAATCGTCACATTTAACACAGGATCTAGCAAATGCTACTAAGCGAGATATGTATACGCCATATGCAGGTCCCACTGGAATATTACTGTCCAGAAAGGGATAGTTTACGATGTCGAAATTGTAATCATCTCTTTTGTCATAAAGTCGACGAGAGAGAATGCCCGCTTCATTTTTATAGAGATATAGATCTAAATATGATGTGCCTGTAGGGCTATCTGTAGTTTCCTTCAAATCCAGTGAAGGTGGATATATATCCTTCACTGCGTCATTTATATAGCGATTATCCACAGCGAGAAGATCGTCTATATAGCGTTTGGTGAATGAGAAGGAACGGGCTTTGAATGGATCGGTTTTGAAAGCGCCTGCATATAGTCATATTCATAAGAGAACAGATACAGGTCAGCCAACAGGGGTGCACAATTAGTACCCATTGGAATACCTATATGCTGCTGATATATTGTGTTGCCAAATTTCACATAGATATTTTTAATGAGAAATTCAAGCAACTCTATAAACAAAGAAACATCCCATGAATGATATCTCTTGTATGTAGTAGAGCTAAAGAATGCTTTATGGCTTCCGACATTAATATATCTACGATCAGTTTTCTTGAACACAGATACTATTAATGAACTTAGACGGTCAATAAGGTCCTGATGAGGGATTGTAGTATAGAGAGTCGAGAAATCCCATGTGGATACATGTCTGTACGGTATGTGACCTTTAGCATCAAGTTCTTCCGTAAGACATTTTGAGTTTTTCAATATCCACATACATTCAACGCCAGAGTTCTTAGAAATAGTGGCGCAATACCTTTCCCAAAATGCTTTTACCTCCTGAAGGGCCCTCGTCAATAGGGTTGAAAGAAGCTTGGTGGTGCAGCTTCTAGAACCAGCTATGAATCTAGCTTTGTATGGTGATTTATGCATTTTGGGAGTCCAGTATATTTTTGGTATGTCGTTATGATTGGTTGGAAGACAAATACCTCTTTCCCTGAGAAACTTTTTGTGATTGTTAAATAAATCTTCCAGAGTAAATGCAGTTTGGGAGTAAGTAGACGTATTTGATGAAGATATGTCTACACTCAATTCTTTAACCAGCACCTGGTAATAGTAATATTTACATATGAATATTATATTATTCGGAGCTTTGTCTGCTGGGACTATGACGAATTTACTCTGGAGATTTGCTAGAACTTCTTGCGAATTGAGGTTTCTCAGAACTTGTTTTGCTTGGGGAAGAGTACTTCTGTCAATATGGCGGATTGTTTCAACGACCTTGCTCTTGGTGAGGTCCAGCCAATCAGCGAGTACTGTAGGTTCAACTTTTTCTCGCTTAGACCAATCAATAACGTACTGTTCCAATGCAGACAGGACTATCTTCTGGTCGGCCTTCAGATTTATTCTTCTTGGCTCTCTATATTTAGGTCCCTTCATCAGGAGTAATTTCAGATCCTTATCACTCACCACATCAAGGTCACCAGTCACAATATGTTTGCATGGTGTATAGATAAAGTTCGACGATTCACAATCACAACTATAGCCTCCTGACGTGTATAAGTTCCAGTCAAACTCCTGGACAGCATTGGAGTAATTGAATATTTTGGTGGCTATAGATTTAGTGTACTTATATGAAATGCAAGGAGGTTCTGTGAACTTAAAATAGTTTGGTACAGCGTTGCGTACCTCTGGATCATTCAGGATTCGAGGTAAATTAATGATGTCCAGTCCTTTATCTAAGTAGTTGAGTTTCAAGAAAAGCCGATCTTGAGAGGTTTCGATTATGTTCACTGGACGATACAACCGAAAATACGCTATATCTTGACATACTTTAATGATTTTTGATGGTATTATATTTCCTGAAGACGCAGATTGTTGTATATCTCTGGCTATTTGATCTAAAGCTCTCAGAGGTAACGCATACAGAACTGTACGTAAGCTATGTATACTATTGGGTGTGTTAGTTAAACCCACTAAGTAATTTAAAGTGATATGATCGTGAATCATCGAACTATTAAACTTTCGCCAACCATGGCTGCGATGTCTCCGTTGATGGGGTCTGGTGGAAAAAGAAGAATCCCATTTAACTTTTCCAAGATTTTGATTCTGTACATTCCCAGGGTTTATGGCATACACTTTGGAACGAGTTTGGAACAGTTGCTCTCACTATACCATCTATAAAATTGACAATACCACGATGTTCATTTAGTGAGATTCAGGTTTGAATCCTGGCAAGCTCACCAGTGAAACATCTTTACAACTCTTGCAAAATTCTTATTGGCGAGCTTGCCAGGATTTGGAAACTAAATGGCAGAGCCGGTAAGAGTTCATGAGTTACAGACAATAGCTAATGAGATGACATCCTTGGTAAACTACATCAGAGAGGACTACACCACCAAAAGGCAGCATTATCAACGAGAGAGTATTTGACCACTTTCCTGTCACTGAAATGATTTTTGAGAGTGAAAGAATAAATTGAGATTCGAACCCACGACCCCGGCTTATCGTGTAGATGCTCCACCGACTGAGCTATAACGGCCCACAGATATTACACCCGTGGATTGTCCTTGTGATGACCAACCTTCTCTCTCGGTGTTGCAATGTGCGCAACTGGCTTTATAATGAAGAAATGATAATTGGTATCTGGACACCGAGCATAAATACATATGAAATGATTTTTGAGAGAGAAAGAATAAATTGGTCGTCAGCGGGATTCGAACCAACGACCCCGGCTTATGGTATTGAAAACTCTACCGACTGAGCTATGACGACCCATAGGTATTACACCCGTGGATTGTCCCTGTGATGACCAGCCTTCTCTCTCGGTGTTGCAATGTGCGCAACTGGCTTTAAAATCACGATAACTGTAACAGCAACCACGATAACGACTTCAGCAAAAAAGGAGACGGAACCATCTTTTGTCTAGAGCTCTCATCTGTAACGTACCTAAGAACAACCAGAATGGGAGGAATAAACCTAACTATAGGCTACACCTCAAACCAAAAGGATGAAGATAAGACGGTATTTCTTTCACCATAAAATGGTAGCGTATTTATTCTTCATCACTATGGTTACATGAGTGAGGACTGATGCCTCCTGATATATCGCCATACTCATCGGTTGGTACATGCTGGTTGTTTCAGCAAATCAGTGAGAGATGATCTTTCTATTGAGTGATGGACTGCGGGTCATTTGCTTTCCTCTTGAGAGAGCACCCAGGAACGATGTGAATGTCCGAAGCCAAGACCATAGTACCGAAACTGTCACATCGCTCTCCGTATATTCACAGCCAGTTACCACGAAAACCATTTCGCAAAGGATGAAATAATAGCCCCCCCCCCCCTCAAGACAGTCTGTCAATCACTCACTGTTTACACAGTATAATAGACCAACTTTTTTCCTCTCTGTAGCATTTAATAATGGACGGGTTTAGCGGAAATTTGGTGCATATGCAGAGTTAACCATAAGCAATATTAATGGATGTATTTTGAAGGATCACACTTACTTTACCTCTGTACATAGAAGTACATTACGTTACACTCTCTTCCACTAAACTTCAACCAATCCTGTGGTTCTTTGAGAACCGCTTTTCACTTGCAATAACATATTTACAGTTCATATCGCAGCACTCATATGCGGTACAATGTCAAGTCTTCTCACAGTTCAACTTCAAGTAAGTTAACAATTAAACCAAAATGTTACAAATTTCCAACAAAATTTGGACTGAAATTCATCCTCATACTCCGTGGATGATGTATGTTAAAGCATAATTAGCGGTATCCCAATAGCTACCAAATTCTCCCATAGTTCATGTACTGTTCAAAGTCGGGTAATTCCTAATAAACCGAGGGGCCCTCGGTGGTGGGCTAAGGCGCTTCGCTGGTGAGCGCTAGCCTCACACCGCTGAACCGGCACGGGTTCGAGCCCAGCTGGTCCATGTGTGAAAGTTTGTCAGTTACTTGCCGAAGGGCGGTGGTTCTCTCCGGGTACTCCGGCTTCCTCCACCAACCAAACTGAGTGTCACCATATGAGTGAAACAAACTTGAGTGTGACATTAAGCCAAATTCCCTCCCTCCCTTTTAATAAACCGTTAATTACAGGTCCGTCAATAATCCGCACAATTTCCAATCCGCACTAGGAAACTCAATGTCATGCTCCATTTTCTCAAGCATAAGAGAACAAACAGCATTTTGGGATATAGCGCCATGTGATTTTTTCTTGTACCACCAGCGAAAGATACCCATCGAGTTAAGAGTGGATTTACAAATAAACAACAACAACAACATTTAAGTAAATGTTCACATTGAGTTCCTATTTCTTAGGTCGCGCGTCTCCAGGGGGCATAATTCCTATACCATCTAGCGCTTCCTGGAGATCACGTTCCAGTGTACTCCATGGGCTTGGACGTGCCGCAGTCGGGTCGTCGATCACTTGTATTCCTGTTGTGACCGGATCACTTCCATCCACCTCTGCAAACTATTATACAAATACCAGACAAAATTCCTCTGCTGATCCAGTATCAGCTGATCGCTCAGTCCCAGCGGAAAATCCAGAAGTTGACTAAAGGAGGAATCCTTCCCCGTCGGTGATACGGAACCATCCCATCATGCCCACTAGCGTCGTCCACGCTCAAGTTTTATTTAGACTTGATAAGCATTGCCAGTTCCATGGAGGCCATCTCACCTTAATAGTTTTTGCATGTGTTGTTTCTATGCCAGTGGGAATTTTACGCGCATCTTACTTCATGCTCTAAAACCCGGGGCGAGGTACGGCCACATACACTCCTCCAATAGCTTTTCCTGACGTTGCCCTAATACAATGAAGGTCTCCGTGCTAGTGTGATTTTCAGGCGAGAGTTGTAACCAAGAAGCACTTGTGGTATCATGTCGCGTCTCAGATCGCGACAATATCTCTCAGAGCCAACTTCTTGTTAACATCTCCACGCGAATCCCCTCGACCCCTTCCACTGTGTGATCGCCCCCTCTTCCTACTAGTAGAGCTCTTTGGTCCATATTTCTCACGGCCTCTCTCACGGTGTGGGGAGATTCTGGGGCGATGATCTCTTATTTCCACTGACGTTTGTCTCTGTGGTGATCGCTGACTCTTGCCTCGGTGGTGATCGACGATTCATGTTGTGATCGCAGAGTCTCTACATCGCGCACCACACTGTTTACCTTAATAATGGTATGCTCTTTCGCCTTTTGGTACATTTGGTGCAGCATCCTCTAAATGTCGGCCAATCGACTCCAGGGCGATATCGTCTACATGGATGTGTGCAGTTTCGGATCGCGTTCCGATTTCGGCTGTCCGTTCCATGAATCCTTCCAGAGTCTGTGGAATCTTACCGCTGCGGTAACTCTCGGGAAATACTGCTGCTGCTGTCGAATCGCCTTCTGAGTCTGATGAGGCTGCTTTAGATGGTCCCGCAGTTCAGTCGACTCCTGGAATAACTTGCGACGCTTGATGTTTCTGTTTAGCCACCGAGAACTCACTTTGCAGGCCATGGCGCTCATTTTATCATGCCCGATTGGGTTTTCGCAGTGCCAACATTCCGGATAGATGGAAAAATGAAAATTGTAAGATGGATGGCAGAGCATCTTCATTGGTACAATTTCCGATAAGAATTACCATACGCCATCCAGTTTGAGACTCTCTGGTGTGTGATTCTTCGCGGTGTACCGCCATAAATCATCGGCGCAGCCGTAACTTATGGAAATCCAGTATAGCATCGAAGACAATACAAGCGTCTAGTCCGTCATTCATTATTCAGCCGTCGTCCATTAAAGAATATCCGCGTCCATAATCCAAAGACCTATTCCATATCCATATAACAGTATTAGCACCAAATTCAAAAAGACAATCATAGTATACATAAACATAGGCTAGTTTAGACTACATAAGACTGTTATCGTGTTTGTCTCTCCTGTGCCGCTTGTGGGATGATGGTGTTTTATACACTTTTTCTTCATCAGTCTCTACAAATCCACTTGCCTTTCTCTCCAATTATCGCTAGTGGTCTCGATTCAATCAGACTTCTGTCCCGTAAACTGCCCCATTCGATCTTGCCCAGTCTCTTCATATTGTCGGCTGTCTTATTCCTGCCTTTTACGCTCAACGTAAGTGGTTCCACTGTGGGAGGATACTTGGGCCAATGGCAGGTCAATGTCAGCACAATAATTTATTTCCCGCAACGTCAATTCTGTCCATCTCTCAAAAATATTTGTGTATGGCGGTTCACTCCATCACTATGGCATGTATATTCGCTGCATTTGTTAAACAATTGCAACTCAATTTGAAGTGAACGAAGTGCACGAATATACTATCTCTAATTCTCCGCCCGATCGGTCATTAGCATGGCGACGTCACCTTGGCCATTGTTACGTCAACCGACGCCATAGACGCTTGCCAGGACGCATCTCCCTGGTCGTCCTCCTCTGACCTGTAGTATTAATTCGCTACAATATTACAATGCTCCAAACACAACGTAAATAACCGTTTTTCAAATATTCTCTCCATACCACATACTGCATCTCCAGGCAGCATATATATACAGGAATTTTCCTCCAGGTCGCATACACGGAAATATTCACTCTATACCGCATACTGCATCTCCAGGCGGCATTTATATACAGGAATTTTCCTTCAGACCGCATACACGGAAATGTATTTCCCCGCAGCAGTTCAAATGCCTCCTGTGCGTCATTACCCCGTTCAAAGCGAGTATTCTTCTCGGTTAGCTCATGCAGTGGTTTCGCGAATCCAGAGACGAACCGTCAATAGTAGCTGCACAACCCCAAAAAGCTTCTCACTTCCGTGACACTACATGGAGTCGGCCATTGTTTCACCTGCCTGACTTTGCCCAGATCTGTATGGATTCCCTCTAATGACAGAATATGTCCAAGGGAAATGACTTGGCGCTTGAAAAGTTGACACTTGCTCGCTCTAAGTTTCAGATACAAAAGACATTCCTCACACTGCATTCCTCTGAGAACCGTCTCCATGAATCTCTAGTATGTCGCCGGTGCGTTTACAAGTCCAAACGGCATTACGTTGAAATGAAATAGGGCTTGCCTTTGTGGGAAAGTAGTTTTCCTTTATTATTCTCGTCCATCGAGACCTGACAGTATCCACTCATCAGACTCAAGGTACAGAACCACTTCGCATCGCCCAGAGCGTCGAGACACTCATCCACCCTGGGAAGCGGGTATGCATCTTTCATCGTCATGTTATTCATCTCTTGATAATCCACGCAGAATCGCACGGACCAGTCCATCTTCTGCACAAGGACGATGGTAGCGGCCCAAGGAGATGAGGATGGTTCGATCACTCCACTACGTCGCTTTTCTCCGCCTTTTTTCTGCTTGGAGTTTGACGAAAGGTAAATGCTGAGGCCGTCTTTTGATTGGTCTTGCATCTCCTGTGTTGACTGCATGTTTCACCAATCGAGTGCGCCCGAGGTCTGCGTTTGTTCTCGCAAAGGTTCCCTGGTACTTCTGTAAGAGCTCAGCGAGTTTGTTGCTCTCATCCTCCCTAAGTTGCGTTCTGGAATCGTTCCATAGTGGATTGAGGTGTTCGGACAGACGTGTTTCTCTATGAGTACTTTCAGCTGGACAAACATAACCCACCCGCTTGCGTCCTTGATCGTTTACAGTGGTCGCTGCGTCTGTGTGTCTAATGGTAATTGCTGCTTCACATATCCCAACGTTCAATCCCCGATGTAATAGGATAGGCTCGGATCCACCGTTGACAACTCTGATCATTGCAGTATGAATGATATCCACTATTTCTTGGGCGACCAACACTCCTTTTGCTCCAAAATGCTACGTCTTGACTCAACACCACCCATTGGAATCATGTATCCAGCACCAGGTATTTCTACTTCAATCTATCACATGGATTCTGGCGGTATGAGTCCTGCTCGACATTTACTCGACCCATCGTTTGGTGCACATTCCCAAACCGACATGGAATGTCTAATCCCTCTATCCCGAAACTTGGTTTTCTCGCTCCTACACAACATCATGCGCTCTCATAAAGTCCATACTCAATATGGCAGAGGTCGTTATGTCTGCAACTGTAAACTGGTGTGTTCGTCATATTCTCCCTAGGTTAATGTCCAGAATAACTCGCCCAAGAAAGCGCAACTCCTCTCCTACTGCAACAAGAATTTCACTTGCAGGTTCAAGACTTGACCTCTTCTCTTCAGATAACCACCAACAGGTGTCCGAGGCGACGATCGTCACCGCGGATCTTGTATCTACTAAAACAATGACAGCTACGCCTTCCACCTGCCCCAGGTTGAAGATCCCTCTTTCTTGGCAGTCTGGGACGCTGTTCAACGCGCATTCTCCTCGTTCCCTTTCTTGAATAGCGGTGGTTTGTTTTCCCACCAGTCCCTTTCTTGCCCGCCATCCCTCGGTCTACAGAGATGACGGATTGGCATTTCCCGACTGCCCTGACACATTTTGATGAACAGACTTGCTTGGGCAATTTCTGGCGAACTGCCCTTCTCGGCCCCAGCTGTAACACACTCTACCTCTCGCGGGTTGCACGTAGCTTCTCGTTATCGTCTGCTGCCATCTCCTTCTTCAGGCACAGTTCCATGAGGGCAATCAGCTTATTTAGTTTTCTTTCCACAGCTGACGTGGAGGCGATCCATGATGATCAGTTTCATATCTCGACCTAGTGCTCTTCCAAATGCATCTTGGGCCAGCTGCTCTTGTGCGGCCGATACGAATGTCGGGTGCTCTCGTCTCGTCAATTTCAACATGCCATTACCCATGCTAGAAACACTCCCATCCTTTTTTCGTCTACGTACGGACAATTTGTTTTTGGACTGGTCCGCCTGCATCTTGCTGCCAAATCTTGCCTGGAGTAGCTGAATTGCCCTGTCGAGGTAGTCTATTTCCAGTGGACTCAACTGGTATAATAACTGCGAGCCGGACCCTCCAAACTCGGTGCCAGGACTGTAAGTTTTGTCGAAGCATCCCATTTACCTAACTGACATTATCGTGCAACTACCTTGCAACGCAGTGTGGTCACTGTTTGATGTGGGTTCCGTCCCTTTTATCCCGTGTGGCGTATTCATTCTGTTTCCATTTGTACCTGGTACCCAGCGTCCAGCTAACGATGTGCGGTTGCTGCTCCCCGTCCCAGAGGCACCATCCTTTCTACCCTGCGGGGTGCTTCTATGCGGCTCACCGTCTCCCTGGTATCCTTCCGCGATTTCATTGTAGTTCGTCCCGTGCAGTACATTACCCTGGCTCTACGTGTACCAGAGTCTATATGCAGTTTTTCTCTTGGCTGAACAACCTGGTCTTCTTGAATTACAAGCGTCTGGTCCGTCATTCATAATTCAGCCGTCGTCCATTAGAGAATATCCGCGTCCATAATCCAAAGACCTATTCCAAATTCCATATAACAGTATTAGCACCAAATTCAAAAAGACAATCATAGTATATATAAACATATGCTAGTTTCCTGCAAGAGAGAAGCGGTCAACAGTTTTCAATGATGCCGGCGAGACATCATGATGTTCCAAAAATACCAAATCCGTATCGCTGATCAGTATTCTTAATCCATAATATTCGTTGTAAAGTCGTCATCTAAAGAATGATGTATCTCAGTCACGTTTTGATTGTGTCTGTTCATATGAGTACCATGAGGATCTTGAAGTACATGGGTTCATACGGCCCCTATCCCCGGGTTAAGCGGAATTAGACACAAGTTACGAAACGTAACGCCATAGATCTTGCACGCTACGCTCGTATGTTGCTATCAGCATGCGATATGTATCGCCAAATTTGAGAAACTGTGAGTGGAGGCGCTTGGTGGTGTAGCCCTGTTTTATAAGTTTCTGCAAGAATGTTTTGTGACGTTGATTAAAATCGCCACATTTAACACAGGATCTAGCAAATGCTACTAGGCGTGATATGTATACGCCATATGCAGGTCTCACTGGAATATTACTGTCCGGAAAGGGATAGTTTACGATGTCGAAATTGTAATCATCTCTTTTGTCATACAGTCGACGAGAGAGAAGGCCCGCTTCATTTTCATAGAGATATAGGTCTAAATATGATGTGCCTGTAGGGTTATCTGTAGTTT
>JAVTVY010044424.1:0-21731 GCA_036873755.1 Hanleya hanleyi | reverse complement strand
CTGGATGAAATTTCACCAAACTTGTATGGAAGCTTCATTGGGATAGCCCCCTCATTTGATTAAGTTTTGGTGTATGTGCGTGCATTCATCCGTGTCCGGTGTCCGTCCATCTACTTGCACATGTATATACAGGGCTTGTCTGCAAGATATCTGGAGAACTACTGGATGGAATTTCACCAAACTTGGATGGAAGCTTCATTGGGATACCCCCCTCATTTGATTAGGTTTTGGTGTATGTGCGTGCATTCATCCGTGTCCGGTGTCTGTCCGTCCGTCCATCTACTTGTACATGTATATACAGGCCTTGCCTGCAAGATATCTTGAGAACTACTGGACAGAATTTCATCCCACTTGGATGGAAGCTTCAGTGGGATAGCCCCCTCATTTGATTAGGTTTTGGTTTGTGTGTCTGCATTCATCCATGTCCGGTGTCCGTCCGTCCGTCCATCTACTTGTACATGTATATACAGGGCTTGTCTGCAAGATATCTGGAGAACTACTTGACAGAATTTCACCAAACTTGGATGAAAGCTTCATTGGGATAGCCCCCTCATTTGATTAGGTTTTGGTGTGTGTGCATGCGTTCATCCGTGTTCGGTATCCGTCCGTCCGTCCGTCCATCTACTTGTACATGTATATACAGGGCTTGTCTGCAAGATATCTGGAGAACTACTGGATGGAATTTCACCAAACTTGGATAGAAGCTTCACTGGGATAGCCCCCTCATTTGATTAGGTTTTGGTGTATGTGCGTGCATTCATCCATGTCCGTGTCCGTCCGTCCGTCCATCTACTTGTACATGTATATACAGGCCTTGTCTGCAAGATATCTTGAGAACTACTGGACGGAATTTCACCCCACTTGGATGGAAGCTTCAGTGGGATAGCCCCCTCACTTGCATGCATCCGTGTCCGGTGTCTGTCCATCCGTTCATCTACTTGTATAGCTTCTTTGTAATTAATATTTTTAGATACGCAGCTTTGTTTAAGATACTTATTGCATTCATTTTATAGCACTTTCCCTTAAATAATGTGCCCATTCAAGGCAGGGTGGGAGGATGGGGGAGACGTATGTTTTTGTTAAAAAAACAACCAGCATAGGCTTCATGCCAGAGCGGCAACTCAAGGGTCAAAGCGGAACCTCTAGTTCTCCTTGCCTCCACCAAGCACAGCAAATAAATGTCCAGTACAACCTGGGAGAGAAGCATTTTTTTTTTCATCATAGCAGCCCATCCACCAACATTTTTTATTATACGCCTGCCCAAAAGGCGGACGTATTATGTGATGGCGGTTTCCGTCCATCCGTCCGTCCCCCGTGTCCGGTCTATATCTGGAACAGTTTTCTATTTACAGTTCCAATTTTTGGTGAGTGGATACCCTACGGGGAGACGATGTGTCGCGTACAAAAATGAAGGTCGAGGTCACAGGTCAAAGGTCACGGCCTAAAAAACAGGAAATCACTGAAGTGTTCGTGTCCGGTCTATATCTGTGAACGTTTTCTATCCACAGTTGCAATTTTTTGTGAGTGGATACGCCAGGTGGAGACGATGTGTCGCGTACCAAAATTGAGGTCGAGGTCAGAGGTCAAAGGTCACTGTTGCCAAAAATCAGGAAATCATTGATCGTTGACAGTTTTCTATCTACAGTTCTAATTTTTGGTGAGTGGATGCCCTAGGGGAGGGACGATGTGTTGCATATTAAATGTAGGTCAAGGTCAGAGGTCAAAGGTCAGTGTGATCGAAAAATCAGGAAATCATTAAAAATTTCTAATTTTTTGTGAGTGGATTTAATAGGCGGAAATGAAGTGATACATACCAAAAATTAGGTCAAGGTCAAAGGTCACTGACCCCAAAATTAGGAATTTTTTAGAAATAACGTTTTTTGTGTCAGTAGATACATTAGAGGGGCACAATGTGTCACATACCAAAATGTAGGTCAAGGCCAAAGGTCAAGGTCACTGTGACCCCAAAATCATGAAATTGTTAAAAATCATGATTTTTTTTGTGTCCATTGAGAAATTGAGAGGAGACGGTTTGTCATGTACCAAAATTTAGGCCACGGTCAAGGTCACTGTGACCCCAAAATCAGGAAATTATTAAAACTCATGATTTTTTTGTGTGCATTGATAGATTGAGAGAAGACGATGTGTTGTGTACCAAAATTGAGGTCAAGGTCAAAGATCAAGGTCACTGTGACCCCCAAATCAAGAAATCATTATCATTAAAAGTCACATTTTCTTATGCCTGTTGAAGACGAGGTCGTGTAATGCGATGTTGCGTTCTGTCCATTCATCCATTAACATTTGTTACCCCTCAGCCCATAGGGCTGTGGGGTCTTGTCGTTGCCATGTACGTACGTACGTCCGTCCGTCCGTCCGTCCGTCAACATGTTCTTGTCCGCCGAATATCTGCAGATCTATGAAGTCGGGCCCGACCAAACTTTGGTGAGAGCTTCCTGAATGTTGACTGATTAAATGATTAGATTTTCAGGTGGCTATGATGATTTCATGATTTTTAATTATTTTTTTTTATTATTTATTGATGGCTCAGCTTTTGCACTGCTATCTATGCCCATCAACATGTTCTTGTCCGCTGAATATCTGTAGATCTATCAAGTCGGGCCTGACGAAACTTTGGTGAGAGCTTCCTGAATGTTGACTGATGAAATGATTAGATTTTCAGATGGTTATAATTATTTCATGATTTTTTATTTTTTTTATTTTTACCCCTCGGCCAATTTTGGCCATGGGGTATTGTCGTCGTCTTGTACGTCCGTACGTGAGCGAGATAGCCGGAGAACGGTTCCACTGAAGAATTCCAAATTTGGTATGCTTATTTACCTAGTCAAGGACCAGAAGCCTATTTAATTGGGACCTGATTGGGTGAAAACCTTGGCGGCCATCTTTAATTTTATGCGAAATGGATAATGATCTATATCTCGGAAACCATTCAACTGTTCAATACGAAAGTTGGTATACATCATCGATACATCAAGCAACTTTCAATGGATTACCAAACCGGCTTTTCTGATTAGCTGGAATTCCTGGAGGCCATCTTTAATTTATGCGAAATCGATAATGATACATATCTCTGTTACCATTCAGTTGTTTTATATGAAAGTTGGTATACATCATCGATACATCCAGATACTTTGAATCGGGACCTGATTGACCGAAAACTTTGGCGGCCATCTTTAATTTATGCAAAAACTTTAATGATGTATATCTCTGATCCAATTTAAGTGTTCTATACCAAACTTGGTATACAGCATCGATGTATCAACTGACTTGCACTGAATAACCACATCAGTTCCTCTGACTGGGGAGAAGGATGGGCGGCCATCTTTAATTTATGCAAAATCATTAATGATCTCGTTCTCTGATACCGTTCAAGTGCACGATGTAAAATTTGGTATACATCACTTATGACAAATGACAATTCTGGTTTCTCTGATTGGGCGGAAACCTTGGTGGCGATCTTTAATTTATGCAAAATCTTTAATGATGTATATCTCTGATACCATTTCAGTGTTCTATACGAAACTTGGTAAACAGTATCAAGAGACTTTCAATGAATAACCACATCAGTTCCTCTGAGTGGCGGGAAGGAAGGGCGGCCATCTTTAATTTATGCGAAATCATTAATGATCTCTATCTCTGATACCGTTCAAATGCTCGATGTAAAATTTGGTATACATCATTGATGCATCAAGAAATTTATGTAATGAATACCGGTTTCTCGGATTGGACGGAAATCTTAGGGGTCATTTCTAATTGCAAAATTTTTGATAATCTGTATATTTGTGACTTGTGACTCTCACCCGAGCCAGTATTTTCTGGCAGGGTGTTTCACAATGTAGGAATATAATTAAATTATAATTTATCCCTGAAGATGACTGTGACTTGACTGCTTGGTGTTCCTGACATCTTGGTTCAAATTGAATACATTATGAATGTACCCAGAGCCGAGGGGTTTTTTGATGCGCAGCTTCGTATTTTATTATTTATTGATGGCTTAGCTTTTGCACTATTATCTATGCCCATCGGGAACCCTTGGTTGCATGTTTCATTGTGAATTTTGAAGGTTCCCTGATACAAGAAAGATTCTCATTGAATGAAGGACAACATTTTTCTTTAATTTTGGTATTAAATCATTCTATTCTACATCATATGTTTTATCCTAAAACTTTTGCATGAACCATATTTGTGTCCACACATTTAACTGGTACAACATTTTTATCAATTTTTGTCACCAAACATGTTACTGTACCTTGGAAATTATTTAAAACGAGTGATTAGGAGAGCCCATTTTTAGCCTGACTGGGCAATTTTGAACCAGTTTGTATACCTGAAGTTTATGCCCCCCACCCCCCCCCAAAAAATGATAAGGGTGGGCCTGTGTCAATCAGTGTGTTTACTTGTAATCACACTTGTGCAATGCATAAATTGCCACTGATAAAGCTACACTTTCTTGCATGCTGTAATCCCAGCACACCACTCGCATGAAACCTATGTCTCTTTTATATGGTGTCCAGGGATTTTTTTCAGGTTCCGATCCCAAACTCCCAGTTCCTTCTCGTAATTCATTATTGAGGGTCCAATTTTTTAAAGTGAATTTTGGCGCAAATAGCTCACAAAACAGAGGTTTATTAACATGAAATTCAATACCCAGCTATGCAATCGGATCGATATTGAGGATCCCAGAGGCTTTTTCTAGTATTTCCTTCAGAAATCCTTTCAAATTGAACAACAACAACACTTTCGTTTTTTGTTTCATTTGAGTTTTGGGCGCCCATATGTTTTCCGAAACTAAATTGGCTCTAGATGCAGCCCTGATCCTACTTGACTAAAAAAAAACAGGCTGAGGGGTCCACGCACCTTTTAGGTGCTTGCCTGCAATTCATGTTGTCCATGCGATGGCTCTAGTTTTAAGGTATGGATTGGTACCAAACTTTGAGCATACCTTACTCGCATGGCAAAGTGGAGCCATACATATGACATCAATTTGTCAAAGGTCTAGGTTGCAGTCCCCCAAAACTGAATCAAGCTTAGCTGACTAAATGTGTTGGAATATTGGAATATTCGAAGTTCTTTCCCCTGCATTTATATGGTATTGCCCTGTGAAGTTGTCTCCCATGTTTGAAACGCTTCATTTAGTTAAACTGTTGTGAAATAAAACCATACATTTACTAATTTAACGGGGAGAGGAATCCTTTATGAACTTCACACCTGTTTATTAACTCAAGAACAAAGGTTTACTTCATCACTTTCTTCTTCCTTCATGAAAAATTCTCTCGTCTGAAAGGAATCCATTTGCAGGAAAACTATTATTTTCTTGTGTTTGACTATTGTCGATATCAGTGTGGGATATGTGAGCTCTCAGCTCTTGCTTCAAGGTCAACTAGTTACCAAGAGTTAAGCTCATTTTAGTTTATCATTCAATATAAGATGTGATATGTTACATTCTCATAAGCAAAAAATTGTAGACCTTTCTCTGGATTGCTAGATCAATTGGAATCAAGGCTATTAAACAACCTTGAAATTTGAACCAATGTAATTTCAGATATACGGGCGTATATTGAAGCTCCTTGGGCTCTTGTTTGGAAGGGAAAACAATTTTTTCTAAGGAACGATATCGGCCGGAAAACTGATTTCAGAGAAAATGGCAAATGCTTGGCTGTACACCATCGAAGTGGCGCTCTGGAGCGTAAAAACTGTAGGTTTATTCGGTTTCTACAGCCACGAGTCGTTTCTACTATTTCCTTGACAACTTGGCACGTTCAAACGATACAAAAATTGTGCATAGGCATGATTTATTGTTTTTTCACGCTTCAAACAGTTGAAGCGATGAAACAGCCGCCATTTCCTTCTGAGCCGTTGCTAAGGAAGTGACCGACCGCGCATGCCCACAGCCATCCATTGACGTCACTCGGGACGCTCCGCTATCCACGGAAGTGGTATGGTAATGAGCTTTCGCCATAAAAGGATGTTTTCGAGACCCCGAGACATATATGGATGTTTCCGTAAGAGTTCGACTATATTTTCTCTCGGGAATACACCGGATTGAGGCGAAGATTGCCGATCTAACCCAAATTCAAGCTTGTAACTTCAGCTTTCCAACGATATGCGGCAACAACAACAACGCCAACGATCTAGACCTGGAAATGGTTGTTGTCAACGACTAAAACTTGCCGTTTTCAGCGGTTTTAGGCGAATAATGACAGAGACCGTTTAACAACACGAGTAATTAGGTATTAATTAAACTATTTTCAATGATTTTGTCAGCCAATAAATTTATTTATGTGAAAATTGGGCACATTATGGACGTAAAAAATACAAAATCTCATTTTCAATTTTTTTTATTGTTCAGCCCCGATATGTCAACGCGCGTCTCCCCTTAAAAAGGAATCCCTTTCCAAATAACAAAGTGCATATTGGTAGAGGGCCCACCCATTGAAGCAATATTTTTACAGGCTTAAACAATCACCAAGAGAAGCAATTTATTACCTGGAGGGACCACCAAGAGATTTCTATTCTGGACAACCCCACCCACCAATATATTTTTTTTTTTTTCCCCTTCCGTGGGGGGTACATATTTTCAAATGGAACAGCCCTAAGGACTAAGATACACATAAGAAAGGATATTCAATATATATTATTCATCTTAAACAGTTATTTCCTGTAAATTTCTATTCCATTCTACTTCATGTTGTTAACAGGTGCTAATCTGCTGACAGACAGTGCTGGTCAGAGGGTGAGGATAGGGGACTTTGGTGCAGCTGCTAGACTGGCCTCTCAGGCTACAGGGGCAGGAGAATTCCAGGGTCAACTGCTGGGCACCATTGCTTTCATGGCACCAGAAGTGAGAACTCTTTTGATGCTTTTTTAACCCATTGAATACACAAATGCTGTTCTAACTTCTTCCCTTCACCAACACATTCTATGTCCTGGATTATCCACTATCCCCACCAGCTATATTTTTGTCCAACTTTTATTTACAGAAAAGTGAACATCAATTTTCTGGTTACCGACATTATGAATTTACCCATGATTCCCTGCTCGAGAGGTTATGGTCCCAATATGATAAGCTGCAAAGTTACAAATTTTCAGCTCTGTTTTTCTTTTTCTCTTTCTCTGTTTTGGAGCACAGGTAAAGCTCACTAGTGCCCCAGGGCAGATGGGGTGAACCATACAGACCTGAAAGATGTGGGCATGATCTGTCCAGTTTCCATGATCACTGAATATGGAAAGACATTTTCTGAATTCCATTTTCTAATGTCGTCCTATGTACCCACCACCATTGCATGTTACCACCTGCTCATCTCTCATCTCTATGCTATTTCACCTGTTTTTCTTTGATCACAGGTTCTGAGAGGAGAAAACTATGGCAGGTCATGTGATGTGTGGAGTGTTGGGTGCGTTATGATCGAGATGGCGACCAGGAAGCCACCTTGGAATGCCAAAGATGTCACCAATCACCTGAAACTCATCTTCAAGGTAGGTCGATAATTGGTGTAAGAACGCATTGTCGAGGCTTTTGTTGAGGCTTTGGTGCAGCTGAAAAGGGTCACATCTAGACGCATTGTTGAGCTCAGACAGGCTATTGTAGGCTTTGTCTTGTGCGTTCTTACACCAAGTATAAACCTCAAGGTATGGCTCCTCGTCTGCCGGATATTAAAAATTTGATATTTCTGAATTTTTTTGCATATTTCTCAAACTTGACAGGACATTAGTGGTGGCCTGTCAATATTCAGGTTGACTACAAAGGGCCAGAAAACCATTAACCTAGCTGTCTTTCATTTCTTATATACTCAGACATGTTCACTGCAACAACTTGCCCTTAATCCATCAGGTTATGCTAAGCTCTGCAATTAATTAGTTAAGCTCTCGAAAATATTGGGGTGATCATATTTATCAGAACAGTAATTGACAAAGGACATTGATTATAGCATCAGGACATTGATTATAGCATCAGGACATTGATTATAGCATCAAGATATTGATTATAGCATCAGGACATTGATTATAGTATCAGAACATTGATTATAGCAACAGGACATTGATTATAGCATCAGGACATTGATTATAGCAGGACATTGATTATAGCATCAGGACATTGATTATAGCATCAAGACATTGATTATAGCATCAGGACATTGATTATAGCATCAGGACATTGATTATAGCATCAAGACATTGATTATAGCAACAGGACATTGATTATAGCATCAGGACATTGATTATAGCATCAGGACATTGAGTATAGCATCAAGACATTGATTATAGCATCAGGACATTGATTATAGCATCAAGACATTGATTATAGCATCAGGACATTGATTATAGCATCAGGACATTGATTATAGCAACAGGACATTGATTATAGCATCAGGACATTGATTATAACATCAGGACATTGATTATAGCATCTTTGCCCACGTGATGTCGCGCCAAGGTAAGGCACGGGGCAATGTTTTGACATTTACGATACCGCAAAAATCGGCAAACAGGTATCAGAGGGGCTTTCAAAATACTGAAAAATAGACCAACCCTGAAGATATTATTGTCCTGGAGTCGAATAGGCATTTGTAAACAAAAGGCATGACCTGTATATGTAATAATACAGCATTGGCAATGTAAAGAAATGGCTCATTGTCTAACCTTAGCACAAAGTCTTTTGGGCAGTGACACTGTTCATACCAACCCTATTTGTTCTTAATGGTCGAGATCATTGTTTCTTATGGATGTGTGTCCCAATAACAATCCTACCAGATAATAGCTCTTCTACTTTTGTTTTACAGATTGCCACATGTGACCAGCCCCCACCCATACCTCCAAACATATCACCACCTATCAAAGATGTCATGTTACGGTGTCTGGAATTAAAGAGTGAAGACCGACCAACTTCAAAGGAGTTACTATTACACCCATTGTTTACTCAGTACCAAGTTCCAGGCTGAGTGGTCCCACAACACATTGGTTTTGTAAAAACGATATCAACAGCCTGGTTGATGTTACTTATGCAAAACCTGGTTATACAGTACCAGGCAGTGGTTTTACTACTTCCGCTGATTATCCAGTGTAAGGTACCAGGCAAAGTGTTCTTATTATTCTTGTTACTACATTCGCTGTTTATCCAGTTTGAGGTACTATGCAAAGTGGTGTTACTACATTCGCTGGTTATCCAGTATGAGGTACCAGGCAAAGTGGTGTTACCACATTTGCTGATCATCCAGTATGAGGTACTAAGCAAAGTGGTGTTACTACATTCGCTGGTTATCCAGTTTGAGGTACTAAGCAAAGTGGTGTTACTACAATCATTGGTTATCCGGTGCAAGGTACCAGGCAAAGTGGTGTTACCACATTTGCTGATCATCCAGTATGAGGTACAAAGCAAAGTGGTGTTACTACATTCGCTGGTTATCCAGTATAGGGTACCAGGCAAAGTGGTGTTACTACATTCATTGGTTATCCAGTGCAAGGTACCAGGCAAAGTGGTGTTACCACAGTTGCTGATTATCCAGTATGAGGTACTAAGCAAAGTGGTGTTACTACATTCATTGGTTATCCAGTATGAGGTACCAGGCAAAGTGGTGTTACTACAGGATACCAGGCAAAGTGGTGTGACTTCATTTGCTGGTTATCCAGTATAAGGTATCAGGCAAAGTGGTGTTACTACATTTGCTGGTTACCCAGGATAAGGTACCAGACAAAGTGGTGTTACTACATTCACTGCAAGGTTTCAAGCAGAGTGGTGACACTACACACCCTCTGTAACCAGTACAAGGTACCAGACATAGTGTGATGTATGTAAAACAATGTGGAGTAACAGATATAGTGTGATGTATGTAAAACAATGCAGAGTTATTACACTATAACTGCATAATAAAAGTTACCAAGATGTATCGTAGTAAACCCACTGCTTATACAAACCCATGGTACCAGGCAATGTGGTGTCTCTACACTCCCCAGGTTAATCAGTTGAGGTACAAATGATGTTGCTGTAGGAAGATAGGAGCAGTTTCGATTAGCAACTTTCATGTTGAATGCCTCAGAATCAGGGAAAAAAATTCCTGCCAGCTGAACAACCTCTTCATAAACTTTTGCCCCATATTGGGCGCCAGTGTAAAGAAGGGAGATCGTTTCACTGACAAAGCTTTCAGCAACTATTTGCTTTCAAGTTAACCCTACAAACTGAGCCAAATGGATACTTAAATGCCTGCACTAGTGAAGTTCCACCTTTCAGAACTACACCCCTAAATTACCCAGCATGAGGTAAAGTAGCCTTACAGTGGTGCTAATACACACACACACAGTGTGAGTTTAATTTTCACTCTTTATCATCCTCCTAAACTTAATTTCAAGAGAGTGAAACCCCTTTGAAAAAGACATTTTGTATTGAATCATATTGAGATCACTCATATTTGCCTTTCATATGAGTGAACAAATTGCCAGGAGAATGTAGTTTTAGCTCTCTTCCATATTTAATAGTTTACATTCTCTGTAGTGTTATGACCTTGTTGTTGACCTGGTGTGTTATAGGGGTTTCAGGACATGCACACATTACTACATATCCGGGAGAAGGTTTAAAGATACCAGGTTTGTCAATAGTGCTTCCATAATTGTGTACATAAATAGTTATAATTGACCTGTTTCTGCTGGAATTCATTATCTTCGTGTTTCGATCTTTGTGCTGCAGGGTAGTAAAGAAAGTGAAATATGGTGTTCATTATTCCTTGATGAAACAATGAATTATTTAACTATGCACAGGTTTATATAATGTGCGCACAATTTTATGGAATTCAGTTGATATGGTTTAGGAGGATAGTAAATTGACATCCATGCTACATGTATTCTCAAATATGTGAAGTTATGTCAATCTTGCAAATGAGGCATAATTTTGTACCCCTCGTGGAGAAATGTTCAAACGAATAACATGTTTATAGTGGTATTTTATGCAGGATCTGACTATTTTTCAAGAAATATTTGTATGTGACCTCAAATAACAAAATAACATATATGTCATTGAGTGGTCAATATCAGAGAATGACAATTTTAAACCAGAGAAAAAAGCCAGCATTGCGCAAAATTCCACCTTGCCCAGTATACATGTAGGTATACATTAGGCCATTGTCACCTGTTTGGTTGTATAGCATGACCAGCCCTCTATATTTTGAGGGCAAATAATTAAAAAAGATGAGGGATTTACGTTATGAGTAAAACATACTCATTTTCTTCATATTCATATACAATTGGTTCACAAGTTAATAATTAATAATAAATTATTCTAGCATCTAACATGTGTATTTAAAAAATCAAGGCCTTGCTAAACAACCAATCAAGTGGCAATGGCCTTAATTAATTTCAGGAACATCACAATGCTTGGTTTGGGTACAACATTCTGGAATCTCTCTATTTTGGTTTTACTTTCTATTATTCCCATGACATTTTTGTCTTCTTTTGCTGCCATTGAGATACATCTGCCATCTGTCTCTTCTGCTGCTCCTATATTCACATCAATCATGGAGTTTTAAACTCACCAAAGAATATTCTTTGCAACCAAAATCTTTGCAACAATGTGCCTTGTATATATTTTTTATCAGCAAATTTATGTAGAAAATTCATAAATCATTTAATGTTTATCATGGTCACATTTGCTGGAATAAACATCAGGTTGATATGTATTATATGGGCAATTCATAATTTCATGTGATTTATAAATGAAATTTATTTTTACTGCCAAAATATTTGCGAAACCATTTCTATTATTTTTTTTTTACATAGTCTTTTTAACTTTGTGGCAAATTTAAAATAACATGGCAAGTAAAGGGTTGCTCATATTAGATACATATTTTATAATTCACTGTATTGTTATTCAAACCGAATCTGCCTTCAACTGCAATCAGCGAAAGCATGTCATAAAGACATAATTTTTAATCATTTGGTTGAGAAGATTTTTAATTGAATCTTTACACACACAGGTGTTGATCACCAGGGAAAGTTAACTGTTTCATCATGTTGGTCACATTATGCAAGAAAACTGCCAAGATAGAACATGGTGAAAAATGTAATTTTTATATTTATTTGACCTCTGACATGACCAAGTATTGAATGTTGGGATCCTGTATAGATTTTACTGTTGTTTAATGTGGTAAACTTGATAGATACAGCTGTTGTGCAAGAGGATAGGGTTAAATAGTATACACAGGCAATTTTTCACAGACATGTACTGAACTGTACAATACTGAACGGTACTGCACGGAAAGGCCCACCATACATGTAAGAACGGAGCTGTAACTGAACAGTTCCTGTGTGGTAATCACAGGTCAGAACTGAACTGGGCAGTACATGTCAGTTAGCAACAGCCTGGTTCCAAGAGGTAACTGAACAGTACTGCACAGTAACAGGTTGGTTACTGTCCAGTTACCATGTAGTACTGTTCACTTCTGTTCCATGTGGTACTGTACGGTATCCAATCAGTACTGACCAGTTACTGAGTGGTATTGTGTGGATACGGGTCAGTACTGACTGGTACTGTACTGAGGTGTACCGTTCCGGGCCCTTCCTTGCGGTTACCATTCAGTTACCACACGGTACCAACATGTGAAAATTTGGCTGTGTACAGGCCTTGTTCTGTGGTGGTTGATGGTTGTCTACATAGAGCAATTTTAATTGTGCTATTTTTGGGCCAATCACATGGTTTCCTAGCAAATTAGTGCAAACTGTAGTATGCACATCAACCTGCTGCGATGTAAGTAAACATTTTGGTTTATTGTTTGTATTAATATTTTCTGTAAAACCAGAATGTACTGTATTGTGCTGTCACATTTTGTTTTGTCCAACTTGTTATTCATAGTGTGCAGCTTTCTATGTCCCATTATCAAAAATTTGATGATTAGCATCTCAAGTGCCAAAAGTTAATACTATGTGTGTATCTCAAAAGTATTTTTTTGAAAAAGAAAAGTGTTAAATTTATAATGTTGGTGATATCCTCACATTTTGTGGTCATGATGTTAATGTTTCCACTTCACAAAACGTACAAAAATCAATATTAAAGGTTGTATTTTGAGGAGACCAACAGTTTTATCATTTGAATCAAATTTTATTATGTTTTTGTTTTATTCTGAAAATGACCAGGATTTGTTGTGTGTATATATTTGATGAATCAGAAATAAATATTGTCATTTAATTTCAACAGGTTATTTAGTTTATTTCTTGGTGAAATTTACTACTACATGTACCTTATTATGTCAGTTGGGGGGAGACATCTAGTGTTTGTGCTGTCTGTCTGTCTGGTTGGATGGATGTCTGGATGGATGTCTGTCCGTCCCCTTACCTTGTCTGCAAGATATCTTGAGAACTACTGGATGAAATTTCACCAAACTTGGAGGGAGACATCTAGTGTTTGTGCTGTCTGTCTGTCTGGTTGGATGGATGTCTGGATGGATGTCTGTCCGTCCCCTTACCTTGTCTGCAAGATATCTTGAGAACTACTGGATGGAATTTCACCAAACTTGGATGGAAGCTTCATTGGGATAGCCTCCCCATTTGATTAGGTTTTGGTGTGTGTGTGTGCATTCATCCGTGTCCGGTGTCCGTCCGTCCATCTACTGATACATGTATATACACGCCTTGCCTGCAAGATATCTTGAGAACTACTGGACGGAATTCCACCAAACTTGGATAGAAGCTTCAGTGGGATAGCCCCCTCATTTGATTAGGTTTTGGTGTGTGAGCGTGCATTCATCCGTGTCCGGTGTCCGTCCGTCCGTCCATCTACTGGTACATGTATATACAGGCCTTGTCTGCAAGATATCTTGAGAACAACTGGATGGAATTTCACCAAACTTGGATGGAAGCTTCATTGGGATAGCCCCGTCATTTGATTAGGTTTTTGGTGTGTGTGTGTGCATTCATCCGTGCCCGGTGTCCGTTCATCCGTCCATCTACTTGTACATGTATATACAGGCCTTGTCTGCAAGATATCTTGAGAACTACTGGACGGAATTTCACCAAACTTGGATGGAAGCTTCAGTGGGATAGCCCCATCATTTGATTAGGTTTTGGTGTGTGTATGTGTATTCATCCATGTCCGGTGTCCGTCCATCCATCTACTTGTACATGTATATACAGGCCTTGTCTGCAAGATATCTTGAGAACTACTGGACGGAATTTCACCAAACTTGGACGAAAGCTTCAGTGGGATAGCCCCCTCATTTGATTAGGTTTTGGTGTGTGTGCGTGCATTCATCCGGGTTTGGTGTCCGTCCATCTACTTGTACATGTATATACAGGCCTTGTCTGCAAAATATCTTGAGAACTACTGGACGGAATTTCACCAAACTTGGATGGAAGCTTCATTGGGATAGCCTCTCATTTGATTAGGTTTTGGTGTGTGTGTGCATTCATCCGTGTCCATCGTCCGTCCGTCCATCCATCTTCATGTACATGTATATACAGGCCTTGTCTGCAAGATATCTTGAGAACTACTGAACGGAATTCCACCAAACTTGGAAGGTTCATTGGAATAGCCCCCTCATTTGATTAGATTTTGGTTTGTGCGTGCATTTATCCTTGTCCATTGTCCGTCCATCCATTCATCTAATTGTACATGTATATACAGACCTTGTCGGCAAGATATAAGGAGAACTACTTGACACTTATTTCTACATTAATTTTATAGCACTTTCCCTTAAATAATGTGCCCACTCAAGGCAAGGTGGGAGGTTGGGGGAGACGTATGTTTTTGCTTAAAAAAACAACCAGCATAGGCTTCATGCCGGAGCGGCAACCCAAGGGTCAAAGCGGAACCTCTAGTTTTAATAGCAATTGTCAACTGATTTATGGGCATCAGCAGGAAAATCAACTTCTGGAGACTCTTCTGTACACATATTCCTCTCATGCCTTAATATCATATTGTATTGTTTGGTGAAGGTTCAGGACCATTTGGAGAAAGCAATACATGTTGATGATTGGCTGTGGTGGTGTTCTATGGCTTTTTTGATGTAAGTGAGTGAGTGAATATGATTTAACGTCGCTTTCAACTATATTTCAGTCGTATCACAACATTGGGTCCTATTCCTTTTCACACCCGGGAACCACACGGGTGGGGTCCTATTCCTTTTCACACCCGGGGACCCCACAGGTGCCTCCGTCGCCTCTTACATCAAGCTCTCTGATGAGCTGAGGCTTATTCTTACCATGACCTGCGGTGTGCACAACGACATCCCAGGTCAATCCCCGGAAGCCCCACGTGGCCTTTTTTGGTGTACACTACCATTGGCCAACAGTTCAGAAAGGATGGACTCGATAACACTTGTGTCAATAACATCGAGCTAACCGTGCATTTATTACACGTGTTAGCATGGATATGTGAAATCAACACCCGTCAAGTGCAGGTGTTCATTGGGAGATTCCATTTCACAAGTCGGATGAGGAAAGGGACGTCTGCTTTCATACAAGTAACAATCGAATAAAACAAACAAATAAATTACAAGATGAAATTTCTTTCTCAAGTTTAACTTGTTTCCATCGTGAAATTGATTAACAAAGCGACACAAATAGACATATATCCACATAATTTCCACACATTTGACAGTATCACTCCCTCGTTTGAGAGACCACATAACTGATGCCAACCGAGATGGGAGCATCAGTGAATGAGTTTTTTACCCCTCGGCCAATTTTGGCCATGAGGTATTGTCGCTTGTACGTCCGTACATGAGCGAGATAGTCGGAAAACGGTTCCACTGAAGAATTCCAAATTTGGTATGCTTATTTACCTAGTCAAGGACCAGAAACTTATTGAATTGGGACCTGATTGGGTGGAAACCTTGGCGGCCATCTTTAATTTTATGCAAAATGGATAATGATCCATATCTCGGAAAGCGTTCAACGGCTCAATACAAAAGTTGGTACATCAAGCAACATTCATCGATACATCAAGCAACTTTCATTGAATTACCAAACCGGCTTTTCTGATCAGCTGAAAACCCTGGAGGCCATCTTTAATTTATGCGAAACTGATAATGATACATATCTCTGTTACCATTCAATTGTTGTATATGAAAGTTGGTATACATCATCGATACATCCAGATACTTTGAATCGGGGCCTGATTGACCGAAAACCTTGGCAGCCATCTTTAATTTATGCAAAAACTTTAATGATGTATATCTCTGATACCATTTCAATGTTCTATATGAAACTTGGGTATACAGCATCAATGTATCTAGAGACTTCCAATGAATAACCACATCAGTTCCTCTGAGTGGCGGGAAGGATGGGCGGCCATCTTTAATTTATGCGAACTCATTAATGATCTCTATCTCTGATACCGTTCAAATGCTCGATGTAAAATATGGTATTCATCATTGATGCATCAAGAAACTTATGTAATGAATACCGGTTTTCTCTGATTGGACGGAAACCTTAGGGGTCATTTCTAATTGCAAAATTTTTGATAATGTGTATATTTGTGACTTGACTGCTTGGTGTTTCTGACATCTTGGTTTAAGTCGAATACATTATGAATGTACCCAGAGCCGAGGGGTTTTCAGATGCGCAGCTTCGTATTCAAGAAAGGGGAGAAAGATTGTCAAAGTTTAAAATATGTTTTCAACTTTTCATTATAATCTTTGTTGATAATCAATCTGGATAGTGCAATAGAATAGAAACAAACCGAGTAGCTAGCAGATCCTCTGCCAAGTAGCCTGTTTGAGAGCGTACAGCATATATGCTTCCAATATGTACTTAAATATAACTTGGAAAGTGGTTATGTGCATGTGGAAAGAGATGTTTATCTGGAATTGTTGAGACAAGTTGAGGTGGTTTGGGAAGCAGTAATGGGTAGTGTAACACTGGAATGTAAGTTTATAGTTGTCCCCCCGACGCCCAAAGGGCTAAAGGGGGACTATAGTATTGGGGTCCGTCCGTCTGTACGGACGTCCGTCTGTCCGACTTATGAAAAACTGAACGGATTCCTTTCAGATTTGGTTTGGGATTGTCTCGCTTGGGATTGTTTTTTGCACCGATCCGCCCATAGGTGGCACCACCTGGGGGGCAAAGTTAAAATTTTGTTTCCGGACAATAACTTTAGAAAAACTGAACATATTCTTTTCAAATTTGGTGTGTGGGTACCTCTTCTCAAGATCTTGCTTGGGATTGTTTTTCACACCGATCCACTTACAGGTGGCGCCACCTGGGGGCAAAGCTAAAATTTCGTTTCCGGACAATAACTTTAGAAAAACTGAATGGATTCTTTTCAAATTTGGTATGTGGGTACCTCACCTCAATATCTCGCTTGAGATTGTTTTTGACGCCACTTCACCTATAGGTGGCGCCACCGGGGGGCCAAAGTTAAAGTTTCGTTTTCGGACAATAACTTTTGGAAAACAACAGTTCTCAAATTTGGTATGTGGTTACCTCACCTCAAAATCTCACTTGGGATTGTTTTTCACGCCAATCTGCCTATAGGTGGCGGCACCTGCAGGCCAAGTTAAAAATTTTCATTCAATATCTTCTGAAATCCTGGCCGCAATAGGAAAAATTCGGTAATTGTGGGTACCTTGCCACTGGATCTCACTTTGGATTGCTCTGCATGCTGGGTACTGAAAGTTACAGTTGAAAGTCAAATCAATTGTTTCAACGTCGGGAGACTTGAATCCCTCAGGTTTTTATTGTATATGGATGGCGAGGTTTATAAATCGATGGGTGGAATAGATCAAGATATCGTGTTCACATCACAGATGGGTGAGTGAAATCCAAGATGGTCAATGGCAGCTATCTTGGGTAGTCATACTACCTCCATGAAAATCAATACCAATGGCCGTCCAACTGATCTGAAGCACCTTCTTAAGTTTGAAGTCGATTGATTGAGTTGTTCTCAAGATATCATGTTCACAAGATACGGGATAGACGGAATCCAAAGATGGTCAACGGCAGCGATCTTGGATTACGTACCTCAGTAAAAATCAATACCAATGGCCATCTAACTGATGCGAAGCACCTTCTTAAGTTTGAAGTCGATTGGTCTCGGGATATCGCATTCACAAGATGTGAGATGGATGGAATCCAATATGGTCAATGGCAGCCATCTTGGATTACGTAACTCAGTGAAAATCAATACCAATGGCCATCTAACTGATGTGAAGAACCTTCCCAAGTTTGATCTTGATTGGTCGACTTGTTCTCGAGATATTGCGTTCACAAGATGTGGGACGGATGGAATCCAATATGATCAATGGCAGCCATCTTGGCTTACGTACCTCAGTGAAAATCAATACCAATCGCCAACTAACTGATGTGAAGAACCTTTCCAAGTTTGAAGTCGATTGGTCGAATTGTTCTTGAGATATTGGGTCTGCAAGATGGGGGATGGATAGAATCAAATATAGTCAATGGCAGCCATCTTAGATTACATACCTCAGTGAAAATCAATACCAATGGCCGTCTAACTGATGTGAAGCACCTTCTCAAGTTTGAAGTCGATTGGTTGAATTGTTCTCGAGATCTCGCGTTCACAAGATGTGGGACGGACAGCATCCAATATGGTCAATGGTAGCCATCTTGGATTACGTATCTCAGTGAAAATCAATACCAATGGCCGTCTAACTGATGGGAAAACCCTTCCCAAGTTTGAAGTCGATTGGTCAAATTGTCCTCGAGATATCGCGTTTACAAGATGTGGGATGGATGGAATCCAATATGGTCAATGGCAGCTATCTTGGATTACGTACCTCAGTGAAAATCAATACCTGAATGGCCATCTAACTGATGTGAAGCACCTTCTCAAGTTTGAAGTCGATTGGTCGAATTGTTCTTGAGATATCGCATTCACAAGATGTTGGAAGGACAAACGGAAGGACGGACGGCTAGCATTTCCAAGTCCTTCCACCACTTTGTGGTACGTGGATGACAATGTTTTCATGGACGTGCTCAATGGTTATTTTAGGCACAGATAGTGTGGGAAGGTTTATAAATTTTAGGGCGCGAGCTTCGCCCTCGCCCTAAAATATCAACTTTCCCAAACTAACTGTGCATAAAATAACCATTGAGCATGCCTATGAAAACATTATTTCTTAAACCTAACACTGTCGAGAGCAAGGGAGCTAGCCAAGATCAGCCTTTCTGTATACTGAACTATTAACCTATTCTCTATTAAGTAAGACATCGGAGTCCTTAACACAGAAGCTTTCTGGTCCCATGATGCATCTGTCCTGTCCCAGGACCTTACAGTGTCGGCCATACCCTTTCTCTCATTTCACTTCAAGTTTGTTGACATCAGTGTTCTATATCAGTGCTAAGCATGATTTACGGTGTCCTTACTGAGAACGGAGCCTTCAGAGAACAGAACGTTGGGAAACATTCTATCTGTTCTAAGAGAAGTAATGACATTAATGTGGACGGGCCAACCCCCTTGGAAGATTGTCACATGAAATGGATATGTGCCCTCACCGTGCTGTTAGTTCACACGGGGGGACACAGTTTAGGCCTCTAGTCCCAGTCAAATTCGCGTAAACAATAGTTTTCCAATCGCGTCTTAGGCCCCGCTCTCACGGTGCATGTGGACGATTTAATGTTCAACATGAACACGCATAATCTTTGCTTACAGGAATGCAAAAAATCCGCTGTGGGTGAAGTTATGGAAGAGGGTTCACTGTGTGTGGAGGCTACCTTGGTTGAGGTCAGGGCTTTGTCAGGGAATTTGGCACTGGCTGCTATGGAGATGGAGACAGGGTGTAGATAATCGGTGCTGAGGACTCACGTAGACATGGACTCTTCCATGTTGACTTTCAGGAACAATGACGTTGGGTGTGAGTCTGCGACAGATCACTTAAGACTCATTTCCTGAGTGCTGCCAGCCTGGACTTCATGACTTTCACTACCATGTCTTCTGTTACCAAGATAAATAACATTTTTAACTTCTGTTTTTTTTGCAATAGAGAGAAATGAATATAGGTCTCTGGTAAATTAATATCCATTTCTCTCTTATTTATCTTGGTAACAGTGATGTGTTGTGAGCAGCTAGACCTCCCCCAATTACTCGAGACTCACACACACGCTGCGTGATACTTCTACTTCTGGTGCTGTGTTTCTGTTATCCACCTACCAGGCGACCTTCTCCATCATCTGCCAGATGTTTCCATCCTACCATGATGTGCATGCATCCTTCCCTTCGACAGCCACTTCTGGCCTTGGGTTTGCAGATGTTGAGATGAGCCTTTATGGGGCCGGCATTTTACATGTACAGTATCCATCCTATGGGCTTTCATTTTCGAACATAACCTCCTAATCATATACCATCATCAAGGTTTCCACTGCAACAATTTGTGGTCTTGCTACAACAGGTCAAGCATGCACGACTGTATCCGAGCTAACGACTTCCTCGTCTGGTCCTTTCTGTCTGCCAAGGACGACTTCGGTGCTCATCCTCATTCATTGCTGATGTCTGGCTTTCGTCCCCAGCATCCAGTACCATCTTTGGGTATTGCTACTACTCCTACCTATCATCCAGTTCTGGTTAGGGTTCCTCCTGACCAGCTTCCTTTCAAGCAAGACTCAACGACATCTCGGCTCAACTACACAAGGCTAAACGGAGTTGGGATGGCAGCCACATCCAATGGATGCTGACTTAGATGAATCAACCTCCTGGGTTTTGGACCCATAGGCTAGTTTCCTCCAAGAGAGAAGCGGTCAACAGTTTGTTCCAAAAATATCAAATCTGTATCGCTGATCAGCATTCCTAATTCATATGATATTCATTGTAAAGTTGTCATTTAGAGAATAATGTATCTCAGTCATGCTTTGATTGTGACTGTTCATATGAGCACCATGAGGATCTTGAAGTACCATAACTCTTCTTGGGAGTCAGATGAGTCAGCAGTGTTGGAGCCCCACCCCGTGTTCTTGGAGTTCAGTGAATCAGTCTGAAGGATGTGTCTCACCGAGGCAGATCACCCTCTTGGAACATTCCTTTAGACAAGCAATGGTCATGGACTGGTTCCTGTCTGCCACCCATGCCATATGTTATATACTGTTTTAGACTAATACGTGGGTTCGTTGTCTATTTTTATGCCGTATGTTGTCTCATATGACTGGTACTGTGTCCCAGGGCATGGCCTTTATGTTGAAAGGGTTGCTCACAACTGCTTCCTGTGCCAATAGCACCCTTATTTTCACTTCTGTGTTTGTGTCTGCATTGTTGGTTCACCTGAGGCAGATTAATTCCTTAATGGGCTCCGCAGGAAATTAGCAGAGCATTGCCTGACTTCTGAATGTCTGTCCAACGGTCCTTAATGTCACAGATGGAGAGGGCCACAGCGATGAAAGAGATGAGAAAGACAGCTTCATCGAATCCTCTTCTGACAACAGCTTATCAGTTTCTGCTTCCTGAAAGCCCTTTCCAGCACCTGCTTTCAAAGGTTCCAGCAGGGAGACCATCAAGATACCTCAAGTCACCAGGGCAACTGTTCATACAAACGTAGCAGAGGAAAGAGTGAGCTCATGTTGAATCCTGAAATGCTTGCATGAAATATATATTCGGAGGGTAAGTTCGACTTTGCAAGACACAGATTTTTGAAATGTTGAACTAAGTATGGCAATAAGGAGATATTCCTGGAAGCCATCCACTGAGGAATGAGATTGTGGGCCAAATAAATCACTTTGGTCAAAAGTCCAATATCCCCTGAGCATGGCACAATGATTAACTTTGAAAACGATATGTTTGTTTTCCT
>JAVTVY010044423.1:0-20629 GCA_036873755.1 Hanleya hanleyi | reverse complement strand
CACTGATTGACTATCTCATCCTATGTTACCTTATGTCGTTTTAATGAGATATATGAGGTACGCATCAATGGGTATGTATACATAGATATATTCATGCTTCTTAACTTGACAGACATTCAATCCGAATTTGGATTATCCCTCCAAATTGGACCAATATGCAATAGGTATGAAAAATTGACGACGTCAGGCGAATACAAAGTAGTCCTGTGACTTTACAGGCAAGCTTCCTTTGGCACATCACATTCAAACCCGAGAATACGGTGGATTCTCGAACGTAGCCTTAGTATCGCAGCCGCGCTTTTATGGTAGTTGCTCATGTGAAGACAATGAAGTATCAACTCGGCTTCTAGCACTGGCTTAAGTGGAATTAGATACGCTAGCTCGGGAGCTGTGATGAGAAATCCTCTCAAAAAAGCAGCTCATCAGATGTTAATGGATGAACATCAAGGACATCTGATGGAGTAAACGCCCAAACACGGGGTATATCTGGTAAATGCAAGAATACTCAGAGAAACTAACCTGCAATCTCAAACGTCGTACGGCTTGAATTCCCCACCAAAACAACAAACCTACATGCATTTGTCGAATGACAGGTACATGTTCGGGGACTAACAGTCCACTAGCAGAATCCTTCCATATACAGGTAATACATTGGAGCAATATGAAAGAGGTGGGAAAAATTGATATCTGGCGACTACGAAGCATCCATATCACTTTTCGGGCAAGCTTCCTTCGGCACCTCACATTTAGACCCGAGAATACGGCGGACTCTCGGACGTAGCCTTAGTATCTCAGACGCGCGGCTTTTATTGCAGATGTTCATGTGGAGAAAATAAAGTATTCACACGGCGCCTAGCAACGGCTTAAGCGAAATTAGATAGGCAAGCTCGAGAGCTGTGATGAGAAACCAGCTCGGCCGATGTTAATGGATGAGCATCGAGGACATCTGATGTAGTAATCGCCTCATCATGGTGTATAACTTGTGAAGAATACTCAGAAAAACGAAGCTGCCATGCCCGATATCGAACACATTAAATTTCCCAGCAAAACAATGAACCTACCTACATTTGTTGAATGACATGGACAGAGGGCAACCCTCGGGGACTAACATTCCTCCAGCAGATTCCTACCATGTACGGGTAATAAAATGAAGCAATATGAAAGAGGTGGGGACACACAGATCTAACTCTACCTGATATACTATTACTTGCTAACATCATTGAAAAACGCTCTTGTAGGAAACCGTTGTTTTATAATTTTTATTTCATACACATTTGGAATTGATACTAGCTGCCAGACGAAATATGTATATGTGGACGACGGCTAAATAATGAGTGTCGGATTTAGCACCTTTTATTGATCACGAAGGATGCTCTTACTGTTCTAAAATTGTTCGTCCGAATAAGTTTTTCAGGTTTTATATATATCGCAAGCAATATCCTGGATATAAAGTCGAGATGGACACCTCCGCCATTGTTCAATAAGGCGAACGATTCCTTTATTTACTTTCACATAAAACATTCAACCTTTGGTATACCGATTCCGCCACATACACCCTTAAATGTTTATCTCTGACACTAGAGAGCTGAAACATACCACACTATACTCTTTGGTCAAGCTCTACAAGAAAATCTTTAAAAAGTCCAAGATGATCACACTGATGACGTCACAATGGCGCTATTTTCCAGATTTTCCGATCCGAGATTTTCAAACTTTCTGGAATCTCCAAATGACCGTCATTTTGAATATACCTTTAATTCTCTGTAAATAGACTCAATTTGACCGCATTATGATAAGCTACAAAATCACAAATGTTCAGCTCTCTCTTTCGCTCCGTTTCGTAGCACGAGAGAAAAGTTCACTAAGAGGAAGAGAGTGGAATCCTGCAATCCAAATAGAGTTAACCAACATTATTGCAAAAACTGGTCCAAAAAGTCCATTTCATCCATGTCCTTCATTTCACGTTTCTTAAACTTGATGACAAATAGCATACATCAACTCGGGTGATATAAAACCATATAGTTCAACGAAATCAGGTCTTATCAGCATATACAAGGATCTGACAATATCAGGGTCGGGTTTTTTTCTTGCCGGAATCACCGAAAGCTGCCAATCGCTTCTCCTCGGCTTAAAACAAGCTACTGCTTATTAAGTATTTTTGAGCTTATTCTAGCAATATCATTCGAAAATGGTATTTCGATTTTTGACGCAAAAAAATCTTTCTGAACAGTCAAGGATTATTTTACCGACTATTGGATTCTATGCCAGTCACCTATTGTGTCGCATTCATTATGGTGAGGACAATCGTTGACAGCTTTACATTAAATTGTGTGCATACGAGATCTTGCTGTCTTTAACAAGATTCGAATGAACCAGACGTCGTGTAGCTTGGATTCGAGGCCTGAAATCACAAAGGATGATTATCTTTGTACTTTGACAACTTTAATCGCAGGTATTTATATGGCCAGCGGATAGACTGGCGACAAACTTTTTTTCGCAATTTATGGTGATATGTTACTTACGTTTTCATGTAATATTTCGAGATAATTCAATGGGTGTTCCCTGTCCGTAATGAACCATATTGTGTCATTTTATTGACTGGTTAGCTTTGGTATTACTTTCAACTTCAGTTTGCAAAGACAACCAAGTACAGTTCGTTGAAACGGGGTAAAACCATGAAGCATTAATTGTGTTACTGGTTTAAATTACAACACATATAAGGGAAGTGGGAAGAGGTGCCGACATACTGACAGAGTATACTTTACGACCGGCTGCTTTTTAATGTTGATATATTTAGTAGTAGTGTCGTAATGTACATAATGTACAAGAGGAGTGAAGATTTGGTCATGACATATAAAGCGATACACAGTGTTTACAATGTACGAAAATAATTAACTGTAGTCTATTATTTACGATGTTAGCGAGTGAGAGAGTGAGTGAATATGATTTAACGTCGCTTTCAACTATATTTCAGTCATATAACGACGTTGGGTCCTATTCCTTTTCACACCCGCGAACCACACGGGTGGTACGATATTAGATATAGTAGCCATGAAATTAGCTGTACACAATAATTAATTTTACAATTGGATGGTCCAAAGTAATTGATCAGTCTAACGTATCAAGGTAATGTAATATGAGCAGTAAGTTTATGGATGTACTAGGTAATTTATTGCAACGTGTGCTGTTGGAACGTTACAATTGGAAAACTCCGCTTTCAAGAACCATTGTCAAATTAAATTTAGTGAACCAGAGATGTTGATTGACAGCCTAATGCGAGTACTGTGTGACCTAAATGTATCTTTCACTGGATTTGTCCTATATCAATTCGAAACAATAATAGGATTACTCTATGCACTCTACGGAGTGAATTCGAGTTCGTACATTTTCAAGAAATATTTTAACCAGAGATAATTGGTATAAATATGATACCAATTTGACGGAAGGGCCATTATGCGTACAATAATGATAGTTCTGGTAAAACTGAGAAATATACCAGCAGTCATTGATTAAATAAATTCCACCTTGAGCATCTATAATAAACACGTGGCTGTAATCCACCTAGAGCTAAAGAGGATGAGTCAACCTAGCAACAATACCCATGGATATTGAACCTCGCTGCCTCAGTCATTACAATCCCGAACGGCACACAGCCTTCTTCTGTAGGACCAGACAAACTGATTTTGGTGTGTGCTCTGAGACAGTCTTTCCTCTTTACGAGGACAAACCGAGTCTCATGGTAGCTTAGAAAGACAATCGAAAAGTGACTGGTAAACCATTTCCATTACGCATGAGGCCGTTAGCGAGGAAGGATAGGCCTCAATGTGTGAACACCCCCAGCAGTTTTCCCCCAATCCAACTTCCATCCCTCGGCAATAACCATGTGTGCCAGTGTGTGGGAACAGGAGTTGGTGGGGGACCCGGATTGTGATTTTCTGTTAGACGGAATCAGAAATGGCTTTCATATTGTGGAATCAGATACTACACCCACAGAAGCATATACACCTAACTGTAAGTCTGCATTGGATTCCAAAACAGCTGTCGAGAAAGCTATCTCTACGGAAATTCAGGAAAACAACTATATTAAAGTAAAAGACCCGCCAACAATTATCAGTGCATTAGGGGCTGTACCAAAGCCTAATGGTGATATAAGACTTATACACGATGCTAGTAGCCCAGAGGGGAAAAGTTTAAATGATTACGCTAATAAAGACAGTGTCAAATATCAAACTGTGAAGGATGTATTGGACAATATTTCACCCGGTTATTATTTAGCTAAAATATGCTTGAAGTCTGCGTATAGATCAGTGGGTATTCACTCGAGTAATTATACTTTTACCGGTTTCCAATGGACATTTTCCAATGATACCGAACCTTCATTCTATTTTGACGCTCGTTTACCGTTTGGAGCACGAAAAAATCCAGGAATCTTCCATAGACTTACACAGAGCGTGTGCAGTATGATGCACCGACGTAATTACAATTGTGTTGCCTACCTTGATGACTTTTTACTCTACGAATCTACACTCGTAGCCTGTCGTGAAGCCTATAACTTGCTTATCTCCCTTTTACGATCACTTGGGTTTATGATAAACTGGTTAAAAGTCGTGGATCCTTGTACTTGTCTGGTTTTTCTGGGCATTGAAATAGATACGGTTGGCAATAGGCTCTCCTTAGAGAAAAATAAACTGAGTGCCTTAATGATAGAGGTAAAGAAATTTTCGTCTAAGTGTAGAGCTACACGTAGACAATTAGAATCTCTAGCAGGGAAGCATACTTGAGCATCTAATGTTGTCGAATGGGGAATATTGTATACAAGATGCATATATAATTTGTTGTCTAGTTTGAAGGCCCCATACCATAAAGCACGTCTTAGAGATATACATTCTGATCTTCAGTGGTGGTTATTTGCCTTAGAGAATGTACAAAAAAGGAGATTGATATGGGGCGTGCGACCTATGATCAATGTCCAAACAGATTCATGTCCAGTGTCCGGTGGAGCTTTCTGCGCAATGGACTGGACCTATGTTGTTTGGGACATTGACTGTCCAGAGCTTGCATCGTCCCATATTAATATTAAAGAACTGGATATGACAGTTGAAGCTGCTAAACGATGGTGTAATGTATGGAGTGATAAAAGAGTGATTATGTATACGGACAATATGGCTACTGCTTGTATGATTAATAAGGGATCTACAGGGTCTACAGAGGCCTTAAAATTATTAGATCAACTGAGTAGATTGTGTCTTGTAAACGGTTTTTCTGTACAGGCGATTTTTCTGCCTGGAGTATGTAACAATTTAGCGGATTCAATATCTCGTTTCCACCTACCAGGGCAAATGGAACGTTTTTCTGATATTTTGTATAAGCAGTATTTTCTTATGTCTCCCATCTATTATTGGCTTCCTAACCATATCTCATATGGAGCATTATGTTTTATTTCCAAACAGATACGCCAGTGGCAGAACTACTGTATCAGCTTGACCGCGAAACCTCTTATTGGGAGTCCAATGCATTAGCACCATCAACAAAACGGACTTACCACTCACAAATAAAATGTTTTATAGACTTTTGTAATTTTGTAGGACATTGTCCAATTCCAGTATCCGCGGTCACGTTGTTACGGTATGTAGCATACTTGGCTCGCTCTAGGGCTTTATCCACGATTAAGCAATACCTTAGTGCTGTCCGGCTCCTTCATAGAAATTATGGGGAAATTGACCCAATTAAAGATAACTGGAGATTAAAATCTCTGCTTTTAGGTATTAAAAGAGTTAAGGGATCAGCCCCATCTTTTAAGCTAGCATTGACTTTATCTCATTTGCAATGTATGCGTTCGCTTATTGATACTGATGTTGTCGCAGATTTACAAATCTGGACCACCATACTCACAGGTTTCTTTGGATTGTTGCGTATTAGCAATATTACTCTTCCAGCAGATAGTAGTATACCATCTAAATGTGTCTTACGTGCCGATTTGCGTGTGGTAGAAAAGGGCATTATTCTAAAAATCAGAGCATCGAAAACCATACAGTTCCAGCAAAGGATTCATGAAATTGCTATTCCCTTCTTAAAGAATAATCCAATTTGCCCGGCTTCTGCCATAATCAAATTTATAATGATGGCTGGCCCATTGGGGGATCATGCCCCCTTGTTCTCGTATATTAGCAATGGGAAGATTGTAACTCTGACGGATAAAGTGTTCCGTAAAAAATTTCAGAGCTTATTATGCAATATTGGCCTGTCTCCTTCTGAATATAATTTGCATAGCCTTAGGCGTGGTGGTACGTCCTGGCTCGTGTCAGCAGGAGTCCCACTCCCTGTAGTTAGGGCTATTGGTGATTGGAAAAGTGACTGTATTTTTCAATATATAAAACCTGATCATTCTAGTGTATTACGAATTTTGCAATCCCTTTCATATTCATAACTTCACACCTACTCCTACATTGGAGATTGGGGTTTATCTGTTTCTCAGATTAAGGCAATGTCATATATGTGCCAAAAATTGTATCAGGAGCTCGTAATAGAGGTTACTCTCCTAGTTTTGTATGTCATGCCGCAAGTCTACATCTGCATGCCAACTGCTTTTCCTGTAAAACATTAGCGTCATACATGATGTAATAATATATTACTAGTCATAATTATTTATGCGCATGTTAATGTAATCATGCCTCATCTGCGTCGTACTACTTTTATGCTTGGAGTAAATGTGTTTTTTTGCCTGGAGTAATGGGCTTTTAATTGCACGCAGTAATTTATATGTAGTTTTAGTTGGATAATTTTTAATAAAGAATTATCAAGCCCACCAGAGCGTTGTGTTTTGGGAGAAACTTGTCTAGTTGACGTAAAACACAACACGGGGGGTTTACGGCATACGTCATTACTTTGTGTGTAGTGGGGGCGCTGTTATCGCCCGTGCAAATCAGCTGTTATAAGGCGCCATCTTTGTAATTTCTATCAGTTGGCTTTTTACTTTTTATTTGGCTTGACGGCTCTCATGCCACTGTTTTAATCGCTCCTTGTGTGCTAGGAATTTTGTCTTCCCAACCCACCCACTCCTCTTTCTTTGGTCCTATCAACATGGATATGTTTAAAATCTGGTTTAGAGGTTGTTTATCTGTTTCTCAGATTAAGGCAATGTCATATATGTGCCAAAAATTGTATAAGGAGCTCGTAATAGAGGTTGCTCTCCTAGTTTTGTATGTTATGCCGCAAGTCTACATCTGCATGCCAACTGCTTTTCCTGTAAAACATTAGCGTCATACATGATGTAATAATATATTACTAGCCATAATTATTTATGCGCATGTTAATGTAATCATGCCTCACCTGCGTCGTACTGCTTTTTATGCTTGGAGTAAATGTGCTTTTATGCCTGGAGAAATGTGCTTTTAATTGCACGCAGTAATTTATATGTAGTTTTAGTTGGATAATCTTTAATAAAGAATTATCA
Organism: Hanleya hanleyi; assembly: GCA_036873755.1. Classification (NCBI taxonomy): domain Eukaryota; kingdom Metazoa; phylum Mollusca; class Polyplacophora; order Lepidopleurida; family Hanleyidae; genus Hanleya; species Hanleya hanleyi. The sequence continues at coordinate 13,176 of JAVTVY010044423.1, read as the reverse complement.
AGCCCACCAGAGTGTTGTGTTTTGTAGTTTTACAATTGGATGGTCCAAAGTAATTGATCAGTCTAACGTATCAAGGTAATGTAATATGAGCAGTAAGTTTATGGATGTACTAGGTAATTTATTGCAACGTGTGCCGTTGGAACGTTACAATTGGAAAACTCCGCTTTCAAGAACCATTGTCAAATTAAATTTAGTGAACCAGAGATGTTGATTGACAGCCTAATGCGAGTACTGTGTGACCTAAATGTATCTTTCACTGGATTTGTCCTATATCAATTCGAAACAATAATAGGATTACTCTATGCACTCTACGGAGTGAATTCGAGTTCGTACATTTTCAAGAAATATTTTAACCAGAGATAATTGGTATAAATATGATACCAATTTGACGGAAGGGCCATTATGCGTACAATAATGATAGTTCTGGTAAAACTGAGAAATATACCAGCAGTCATTGATTAAATAAATTCCAGCTTGAGCATCTATGATAAACACGTGGTTGTAATCCACCTAGAGCTAAAGAGGATGAGCCAACCTAGCAACAATACCCATGGATATTGAACCTCGCTGCCTTAGTCATTACAATCCCGAACGGCACACAGCCATCTTCTGTAGGACCAGACAAATTGATTTTGGTGTGTGCTCTGAGACAGTCTTTCCTCTTTACGAGGACAAACCGAGTCTCATGGTAGCTTAGAAAGACAATCGAAAAGTGACTGGTAAACCATTTCCATTACGCATGAGGCCGTTAGCGAGGAATGATAGGCCTCAATGTGTGATCACAGGAAAGGTTGCCGCCAAAGCTCGATTATTAACGGGTGTATTACCAAACCACTTGAGTCACACTGCTTGCGATAGTTACTGTATTCAACCTCCATTATAGCACTAGCGTGACGGGAATGTCCATGATGAATGTAGGTCACAAACCACTAAATAATCGCCTAACTGAATATGTAGTAAATTGGCAGAGCTCATCTTGAGAAAATTATATTCCCTGATATTCGCCGCCACAAATGACCTAGCCTGGCCTTCCCGCTCAAACATATAAAAAATTCAGCATACATTTCCCACGATTATTTCGAGATGAGACCGACAGAAATAGAGTCATCCAGCCCGACACCATTATGGCAAATTTCGGAGGTGGTCAATCAAGCTGGCCGAGATTTTTTCAAATTAAAATTTGGTGATTTTGATATATTTGAGATTCAAATATTATAGAAACATTTAAAATACGTCACAGACCATTACTGGTCCAGACATGTATAATGACCAATCAATGTTCGCCGGAATAGGTCCAAAAACGACAATGGAGGTTTGTTAGTGACCTGCAAGTATATTGCTATCAGAAGTGGGTTTTCCCACACGAATATCGCTGGAATGAAGACCGTTATTTTGATTCGAAGAGAACGAAAAGAGAAATAATCAATCAGTAGGCATTCGTTGTATTTATCCAAACGTATATCTAGCTGGTACTCTCTTAGACTTTAGTCGTTGGGGTGGGGTATACAATGGGGTATACCGGAAGAAAGTCAGATGCCTGTTTCTCTTGGTAAAACTTTCTAATTTATCGGTATTCAACGATACATATACAATGTTGTTTGTCTTATTAAACATTATGTTGATCTTGAATTGAGAGAAACCTACGAGACAAGTGAAATCACGCAAAAAAATAGCACCATATCACCAACTAATTAAATGAACCGAAAATATCGAGAGAGGGAGGGAGATACTGTATTGCTAAATTAATGTATAATTACAATGCATATAAGAAAAGTGGGAAGAGGTGCCGACATACTGACTGCCTCACTCCTTATTTCGTATTCTTCAGAACAATGCCTGATGGGTGAATTTCCGTGCTGATATTAATTGTATACTAGACCTGAAACCTGATGATGTTCTACCCCTATTTTATCCCATGATGCAATGTACATCCTTGGCAATTAAATAGCACGTGGGGATCGAAATGATACAATTCAATTACTGCGACACCTGCATCATGTAACACGATATCAATGTAATTGTCAACGCGAGATTCACGGACTGGCACAGCCGGAAGGGCAAGTAATGTAAGCTTTAATTTGGCGTGTCGGATTACATACAGGACTTCATGCCTTGCACAGCCTAAACTGTGCGTTGACAATAAAATTAATGTCGATGTTACATGAGCGATGTTAGAGATCAGGATAACCGAACAACCGTCATGGAAACGAATGGATACACAATTCATCACGCGACTGAAAGAGGGATAAAGCGTCATCAGAGTTTAGGACTATTGGGAATTTTTCTTCTTGATTTTGTCATAAAGAGTACACAGCAAAGTTTAATAGTTAATATAAAGCTGCCAGATTATGTAGTCTTTCTTCAAATTGGGGAAGAATATCAAGGCAAGTAAGTCAGGGAACCATCGCGGATCGGTATTTTCTCGATTTTTAAGATTTGGTTCAAAATGTAAAGACGTAATAGTCAATCATCTCTCATTTGGGAACGTCATACAAAGTTTTTTTTTATGTATGGAGTAGTGGTGTTTTTTAAGTTATTGCTAGGTCCAGTTTCCTGCTTACATTACAGTTCCTACAACAGACAACGTGATGTTCTTATTGTTGTTATCACTGACCAGTATTCATTTATCCAAATGACTGGATATGACAGTTGCATGCATAAGGGTAAATCTGTCCTTCCAACGAGAAAAGAACAGATATGAACATGCGCGTTGGAGAATGTAGGCGTACTTGCGAGTTTATTTTTTCTAATTCTTATTTACATCTTTCCAATGACGCAAACTGATATTCTCATTTTATAAGCATTACTCTAGTTCCCTGCACGTCCTTGTTTTCTTTTAGATCACCCTCAGTGAGCCCAATACTGTTCTGACGAATGTTCATGACCACTACCGGCACTGTTGCCGTATGGGCCGGATTAGTCCAGAACTCCAGTCTTTTGTTGCTAGATCTATATACACGAGCATCACAGATACAAGTTTTTACAGAAGGTTACTAAAATTATAGTAAGGTACACAGTATTCAATCTACCAGCGCAGCAATCAACCATTTGACGACCACGGCGTGACTTTGAAATGTGTAGAATAATGGATGGCTAATCCACCCCATAAAAAGAACATTACATTCAATACCGAAACGATTATCCGAGGACAACGTCTACACACTGTCTCCTTGAGTATTAGGCGACGGGTTCGACACGACGTCTCCAGATATTCCTAAAATAAGAATCGCTCGATCGCAACACACTTTGGATACTTACTTACTTGGCGTTTAAGCCGTCTAATCCGTAGGAACGACTCTCGTCTTCTTTCTGAAGGATTCCAGGCTAGGAGATTATACTACATCCTGTGGTAATTTGTTCCAGCCATTTATAATTCTGTAGCAGAAAATTGATGACGAGTTGTTTTTCGCACGAAAGGCTTTCTCTTTTATTGAGGTCTAAAGTTAAATAAGTCTGAAGGTGTAATGTGCTCTTTGGTCAAATATTTGTATGTTTCAGTTATAGCTGTTTGTTTGCCCCTATCATATAGAGATGGGACACCTAGCGGTTCACAAAAAGCCTCGATCCATACAAGAATGGGACCAGTTATGTAGTAGTGGTAAAGTTTGTTAAGTCTCTGATGGAGTACTGTTTCGAGTGCACTGCAAAAGCCCAGGTAAAAATGATGTCTGTACCAAAGCCCATGTCAAAAGATTTGGTCTGTTCAGTTGGTTATTGTAGGAACAGTGTTTTTGAAAACCGTGCCTGTGACATGATATGAATTTATTACTCACAAGGAACTCGGCCATCTTCCCGTACTTGCATAAATTGGAGCGATATGCAAGGGTCGGTAAAAATGTGCGACGTCTGGCGACTAATAAGCATCCATATGACACTACAGGAAAGCACCCCTCGGTACCTAACATCCAGACAAGAGAATACGGTGGATTCTAGGACGTAGCCTTAGTATCTCAGCCGCGCTTTTATTGCAGTGGTTCATGTGGAGACTATGAAGTATCCACACGGCTCCTAGCGCCGGCTTAAGCGAAATTAGATACGCTAGCTCGGGAGCTGTGATGGCAAATCAGCTCAAACAACTCATCTGATGTTAATGGATGAGCATCGTGATCATCTGATAGAGTAAACGCCTCAAAATGAGGTAACCTGGTAAATGCAAGAATACCCAGAGAAACTTATGTCCGACGTCGTACGGCTTAAATTTCCCACCAAAACAATAAAGCTACATATATTTGTCGAGTGACATGTACAGAGAACGGGCCTCGGGGACTAACTGTCCCCACCAGCAGAATCCTGCCATATACTGGTAATAAATTGGAGCGAGGTGGCAACAGTTGACGACGTATGGCGACTATAAGGCGCAATATTTGACTTGACCGGTGAGTGAGACTGGACTGTATTTGTTTGGGTCACTGCGACTACCTTTTCTTAATATCAGTATGATGGGGAATAGAGGATGATCGGATGGCGGATTTGGAGCGATATAGCTATGGCTGGTTTAATGCAAAATTACAAGCGTCTAGTCCGTCATTCATAATCCAGCCGTCGTCCATTAGAGAATATCCGCGTCCATAATCCAAAGACCTATTCCATTTCCATATAACAGTATTAGCACCAAATTCAAAAGACAAAAGTATACATAAACATAGGCTTGTTTCCTGCAAGAGAGAAGCGGTCAACAATTTTCAATGATGCCGGCAAGACATCATGATGTTCCAAAATATCAAATCCGTATCGCTGATCAGTATTCTTAATCCATAATATTCGTCTAAAGACGTTAGAGTGAATGTTGTCCGGTCCGCATGCCTTTTTGGATATAATTGCTCTCGATTTATTTTCCACTTGGTCGACAATAATTGAGAATTGCTTAAGGTATCCTGTAGGACTGACTGAGTGCATCAGAGCGATGTGCAGCATCTGGGGTTCATCTGTTAGAACAGAAGGTTGAAGAAATTGTTCAATATATGTATTTTATCCTTGTTAACGGGGATAATCAGGTTCTCCATTTTCAAGATGCCAATAGTAGTACTGCTCTCGGTGAAGGAACGGGCATAGTTAAAGATTGTCTTGAGATTGCATGGTATCTGCTCCACAATGTTCTTTTCATAGATTTGGCCTTAAGTATTATGTCTTTTTGACGTTTGATTGTTTCCTCGTGCAGTATATTATCAAATTTGAGTCCCGATTTCCGGAAGACGTACCATGATTTTATTTATTTTTTGGTTTGATGATTGACCCGGGTTTATAGACTCTCCACGGTGGTTTTAACCGTTGTCCACAGCGTACCGTTTTCGTCGGTTTGAGATTTTCAACAAGGTGTTAGTACGATCTTTTGAAGATCTGCCATCGGTGGGCTCTAGAGTTACCCCTGAATTTATCACTCCAATCAATGAATTTTATATCCGAAGTGATAAAAGTAAAAAGTAGGTTTTGATATACAAGTAGACTTTCCTTGGTCTTGGATACGTTGAAGCAAGTCAAAATCGGCACGGGCAACGCAACGGTCATGTTCATGTGTTAGCTGCCCGTGTTGGCAAGCACGATTTTCTTTCGATTAAAATACTCAGTGACAAAGTTTTATTCAGCTTTTATTCTTCGCAATAAAACGTAGGTGGACATGAATAGTAAGTACAATGGTTACTGCTAAATGATCAATAGTACTAAGGGAAGTTGAGACAGAAACTTCTTTTATGAGGTCAATGTTATCTGTAAGAACGTAGTCAAGAATGTTAGTACCGTATGTGGGTTCTTTGACAAGTTTGGTAAGTAAGTTGGTCCTGGAAGATATTATTTGAGATCCCCTTCGTTATTTGTATTCTCCCAGGTGATCTTCCTGAAGTTGAAGTCACCAAGGAACACTAGGTTCGATTTTCTACAGGGCATGCATTCCAGCTCGCTCAGGTTCATATGCCACACCGACTATAACTTTGGTACCTTGTCTAGGATAAGTGCTACATCACATGATTTCGACTGTTACTACTGCGACTTTGTAGGGCTCCAGCTGTGAAGGAACCGGTATCATAAGCATAAGATTTTCTCTTGTCACAAAAATATGGCACCTCAAACCAGAACCAAACTTAATACGTTCAACTGATCAAACTTCCTAATATCTTGTGTGAAAATATCATTCTGGTTTGAGGTGTAATATTTTTGTGACAAGAGAAAATCTCCCGCTATGCATGCCTCAGAAATACCAAAATAGGCCAGGGATCACATTTTGACCAATCATAAATTCAATTTTATGAAGCCGACCATCGTCAATTTTCCCAGGACGATATGTCATTTTGTACTCTTTAAGAAAAGTATATTTTTTGCAAGTTTGGATTGGAAACAATATCAGCTGTATTACAGTACACACAAATGGGTTTTTCGCATGTAAACGTCACACATTTTGTTTTACACCACTTTCTTCTTTATGGGAGACTGTGATCAAGTGAAGTTATCCGTCTGAAGTCAGGTCACCTTATATATATTTTATTTATTTTCCAGTATATTGTTCGATTCGCTGCAGGGCATGCATTCCAGCTCGCTCAGGTTCATATGCCACCCCGACTGTAACTTTGGTACCTTGTTTTGGGTAAGTGCTACACCACATGATTTCGACTGGTACTACTGCGACGTTATAAGGCTCCGGTTGTAAAGGGGCCGTTATCACAAGCATCACCCTCCGTGATTTTCAGTCATGGAAATACCGTCTGCGTAGAATTCGAGTTTTGTTCTTTCTCTTCTAAAATATTGTAATATACAATTCCGAATTCGGGATCAATTACATTGTTGTCAAACCATGTCTCAGATACAGCTCTTATTAAAAATATAAGGGAGATTCCGTGTCAGACGTATTTAAAATGGATTTTTTGTAGATATTTCGATCAAATTTTCTTATTTTTAATTTGTCCCATTTTCTGTGGAAAACTGCATAAAACTTGGATATATCTATCTGATGTGAAATAAATAATTTGAGAAGTTTTTGGAGTAAAGGCAATTAACTTTTCAGTCATGGCCGCCATTTTGAATTCACGCGGGATCTATGCAAATGAAGTAAAAATGACCCCAATATAGTCTCATTTTTTCTCGATTCGGGGATTCTGTAGAAAGTTTGGTTGAGGTGGGTTGCATTATGCCCATTTTATATTAGTCCTGGTAGGAGTAACCAGCGAAATCTCAAAAAGTAGCATGGATTTATCCGACGGCTAAATGCATGCTACCTTTTGAGATCGTTTGAGTAATGTTTATTCAGCGTTTTCTGGGGGATTACCCGGTTTTGTGAAAATGTTTCACATTTTATGCGTAAGCTCATCGAATTGCAGTTCTCAATCCTTTTCATCCCGGATCACCAGAACAATTTCACCAGGCGGGCGGGGGGTCTCTCCCCCACAACCCCGGCTGCTTGGTTAGAAGATTTCTTGCATTCGAAAAGAGCGTATTTGGACGATTTAAATTTGACATTGACAGAAATCGCGTTTCAAGGAACGGAAACACTGAAAGACAAACCTGGGCAGTTATTTCTGATCGTCCTTGCATACAACCTGTCAACAGTTTTACACTATTATGTACTTATTTCTGTTTGGAGGTGATGGTTGCAATATCTTCGAGAGGTATGTTCAACGAACATAAACAGTTTTCCACGGTAGTTATTTCAATACCGACATACCAACCATCTGCTGGACACCAAATTCAATTAAAATACCATACATGTACCTGCAATGAAAGTTTGTTGCAATGCTCGCTAGAAGGGTGATGTTTTTTTATGCTGTTGCAGATGTATTCCAAAAAAGCCTGTTGAGTGTATGTAGGGTGTGAAAGATGTTACTGAAAAACTAAACGTATTCACCTGGGATTTCATTACATACCGTAATACTATTCCTTATGAGGACATTGATGCTATTATTAAATTATTTTAAATTATTAAATTGAGCATTCAAAAATGTTCCGGAAATATGACCAGTTACGGTCAGAACCCATAAGGCTTTTTACAGTTCTGGGATGCTTCTTCGTTCATCGACTTGCTTGACCATATCTATATATTTGTGAATTTCAGTATCACCGGATGCAAACATCATATAAGTAATCCAATGGCTATAGACTGGGCACTACTTTTGGCACATTTATATACACATGAATGGTATATACCCCTTTATTGAACTGGATTTGAAGGACGGTACGGTACTGATATTGTCGATATCAAATATAATAGATTTTTATATTCATTAAATTGAAATGATCTATTGTTCTGTCGAGTCTACGATAAGTTAGTCGCTTATGAATTCGATGTAATCCACTATCCTTTTCTGAATAGTAATATTTCAGGAGAAGCTGTTTTTGATGAATTAATATATCGCCTAGTAGCATTCCCAAAAATTCTCCCCTCAATCAACGTCAAAACAGTTTATTCCAGTAATTGATTCGCCAAGACAATAGTATCAATCGCACCCATTTCGGATTTCTTTGACTGATAAAATAGATGGTCCACAGTGGTGGCAAAAAATGTAGCCCATACACGATCTCTGCTTCAAAATTTCATATTTTCTCTAATTCAGCATAGCGTGGTACTATACATTATACAAATAGCCATGACAACAATGACATCTGGATAAAGGAATACGCATCACAGCGTTCTGCCCTGTCATCTATCTAGCCATACATCGACATAATGTAAACGAAAAGTATATTTTATGAGTAAACAATCTATGTACATGTTCATAGCGTGTTCGTTTTCGGTCATACTAGATGTAGCTTGATATCGAAACTATTGAACATAATTATTGATAAAATTATCGATAAATATGAGCAAAACAGATCAATTCAATAAATAATCACGGTAAGTTTGTTCACTCGATACAAGTATCAACCGACATTTACAACCAGTCGTGCTCGAAAGAGAATTTTCTCCTCCATAATTGTAAGATCCTATTTCGGTAAACATTGATCACGGCTTGTCTTGAGCATTGATGGCATTCACCAGAATCGTATTATTTTTCACATACTTAGGTTACCTAGATTTTTGGCGAGAATTTCCCCAGCTCCAAGCTCGATGAACTGTCGTTTTGTTACCTACTACTACTACAGAAAACAAACTTCAATATCGGTAAATCTGACCACAGATAACCGTTCTTAAATCCTGTATTACTTTTTGTTAGATTGCTGATATCAAGACCACCCTCAAATGGCCGTGGGCCATACTTCAGCCGTTGTGACAACAATTATCGTCACATCCGCTATCGTTGAACATAATACTGTACTTTACAAACTCCAGTGGTTTCACCAAACACTATATTTATGTCATATTGGGCATATAAGAGATCATATTGGGCATATAAGAGAATATCAAAAGATGATACACTTATGATATGCAATTTGTAAGTCGTACAAACATGGCGACCATTTTGACCAAATATAGCCTTACACTAAAGTGTCGATCACCTAGGTGTTGATCTAGGACATGGAACCGTCACATTTACGCAGTTTGTTTCCTTGTGGTAGAGAGATGTCATCGAATCGAAATCTTAGCATTCGGTGTCTGACTGGCCGACCACAAAGAAGTGTTCTTCAGTTCGCAGCCATGTAGATAAATCCAACTCGGGTGTAGCTCATTGGCTGTAGGGAGGTACCTCCGTGCAAGCAAAACAGGCACATGCATAGCAGTCAGAATGTTGTGTTGTTAACCGTTTTTATGATATTTTGGAATTAATGTTAACTGTCGTACAAAAAATATTTTCATTATTGGGGAGGAGAATGTTTTGTGGACGACGGCTGACTTTTAAATGTCGGATCTCAACCCTTAGGATAGTTTTTGGGTGAAAGTACTCAACTGACCTGAAAAATAACCTAGACACAGACCAGCAGGCTATAGATCACTCGAGTACAAAATTGGATTTCCTGGAAACCTTTGTTGAATTTTATCGTAAAGTACACTCCATTAAGCAATGACAGGCATATCACGTCTATAAACAGCACGAGTTAATAAAACAAAACCGCGGATATCATGCCCCATATTCGACGACCTCCGATATAATTGGTTCGTGATATTAACCGGCATTTCTATTTGCTCCGTATATATCTCACTCGATAGACTAAATAACAGCCGCATAGTCCCAGAAGGGCGATTCTCTTGACCTGTCACAGTGAGTAGTCCGAGAATAACTTGTTATATCGTTCACACGTCAAAGACGTCTTCAGTGTAGTAAGTGTAGCTATCCTGGAAAACTTGGAGAGAACTCCGGCAATCCTTTAACGAAATAACTGGAGGATATGGTGGAGAATGTGGATGAGGTGAAAGTGTATTGTGAGGATATTGTCGAGATCGCCAATACAAATCTAAGGTAACTGGTCATGCGCACAAGGCGAATGGTCACTTGTAACAACGGCCGCATTCTGGCCAGGTTAAAAGGGGGCCATACCTCGGGAAGAATACTGTTTCTGTGGAAAAAAATTATGTTCAGGGTAAATAAATATCTGGAGCTGTTCTTTTTAAGTGATTTTACGTATACATGTAGTTACACAAAATATCAACTGTTTTCCAATACTCGACCTATCTCTCCAATGTTAAAAACTTCGGATTTGGTAAAAACAAGAAGTTCACGAAAAGCTGCGCAGACGTTGTACAGTTGCAAAAATATGAGGTCTCATCACACAGCCGGACTGTTAAGCCTCCAGCAACAGATACACACGTTTTTCGAAAATTGCATTCAATACATGCTCGTACAGACATAGCACTACCTATTGGCCAATCAGTTTCACCAATTATGTGTTCTCGTCATTCAATTCTTCTGTGAGAAGTCCTGTTACGATCACATATATATCTTAGCCAATCTTTAGGGCCGAACTTACTTTGTTGAGGTGTTTAGAATACAACGTGGGCTCGGGGACTAACTAAGGATAATACGTGCATTTATTTACTTTTCCTTTCGACGAGCTTACAAACATTGCTACATCAACCATAATTACCAGTATTGTCTTAACACTACATTAAACATACATGTAGACGATAAGGGAGAATCGATTTAAAACGGAGCTGTGTATTATTTGCACAATTCCATAGTATTTGCACAGAAGATGGAGGACCAGGGTATATCTGCTATTAACGCCGGATTGGATGCCTTATATTTGTGTAGCCATCTGCATATCAGATATTTAGTGAACCAATTATCATACTCATCTATACAATATCGTGAAGGGGGAATATCACGATTCACCATTCACTTCATCTTTTGTCATTCGAAAAAAATTTCATAACAGTATGTTTTGTCTTATTTTAAGTATTATTATGGTATAGAGCGGACTTTCCTCCTTTGGTGAAGTGAGTTTGATTATGTATGAAATGGATATATCATCTTGCTATATTCCTTTTCGTGGCTAACTTAACCCTTTCAGGCCGCGGGGGGGGGGGGGCTACCAGACTTTCTACCCTATCTTTGAGTGATAGAAAATAAATTGAGAGCTGATATCCGTGACTCTATAATTTATCATATTGGAGTCATTTAAAGCATATGTGTATAACCCCCGATCATATGTAAATTCAAAATGGCGGCCATGTGAGGTACCTGAAAAGTGATGTTTTCGGCATTTATTTTTTTCAAATTATGCTTTTTTGCGAGAAAGAGTGGACAAAAACTATTTTATTTCACATCGGATAATTATTTACTAATTTATCATGCAGTTTTTGCGAAGAAAACACATACAGAAGAATTTGGAAAATCTGATCGAAAAATCGACAAAAAAAATACCTTTTGTGAAAATGACGTCACTGTGACTTCATCAATTCTGCCATTCTGGATTTCTTACATTTTCTGGTAGAGCTTGGCTCAAAGGTTTGTTGTGGTAAGTTTCCGCGCCCTAGCTCAAGGGATGAGAAAAATATTAGAGAGGGGGGATGCAAAATGCCCCACAGGCCTTGGCAGGTCCCAAATCGCCTAGACCAGATAGGGTTAAATAACTTTACTTGGTTCTACGATTGACTATACAAGCTTCTCAAGTTGTTTGCACGTATGTCAAATGTGGGTAATAACCATAATTTATTACCTTACATAAAGCAAGAACTGCGATTAAGTAAATTAAATAATTTACCGAAGTGGAAAACAACCATTCCGTAATCTACAAGGCCTATAAGCGGCGCTCTTTGGTTTACCATATACTCCGAGAGATTTGAAGTCGTTTTCAACAAAATAAACAATTCAGTGATATCGCCTACATGCGCATGGACAAGAGTGCCCAAAGTTCCTGTTATCCTGAACACCGAGTACAGCACCCGGTCATCTATCTAAGTATTGACCGGGTTCAACATTGCTTAACTTCGTTAATCTAACGAGAACCCGTGTGCCCGGGTTTTTCGCTTTCAAAATTTTGAGCTTTAGCCACTAGACTATAGAATCTGGTATGCTATATTTAGTTTCTGGTGATTCCATAACCTTCCACAGTGAAAAAAATCAGCAACATGTTCCAAATCTCTGTGTTACCGTTTGAAAACCAGACACAATATTATTGCACTGCTGCCAAAATGATATCAAAGTGAGTTTTCTTTTCAGGAACGACACTCGTCGAACTTCGCCCAATCCTCCGACATTCACCAGCGTTTCTTTAGCGACTGTCCCACCTGTATATAGGTGTGAATCCAGGCAGACAAGTTGTCAATGAACACGTTAGCTTCTTACAAGAGAGGGTCTGTCACAGGCTTCAATAATGTGAGTCGAGTTCGTTTCCAATAATCCTTACCACTGATAAATGTTATTTTCAATACATTGTTGTTGAGTGTAAAATATTCAGTATCACTTGTACCACCATGAGCTATCTGCACATTGCTAAACGGAATCGGGCTCAAGTTACGATGAGAAGAAATATATACGGCACGTTGGATGGATAGATTGTTGACCGAGGCACGCCTGGAATGGGCGATGTCATTTAACTCAATAAAGCTTTTGAACGTGTATGTAGCCCTCAACCGGCTCCCAGTCAGTACAAAATTGAATTAGACACAAGTTATGAGCTGTACCAGTGTGTAGATCTTACCTGCTGATGGGACAGGGTAGCCTGCAAGTTGAGCTTAACATATTATCGCTATATATATGTTGACTGTCGGTGGGGACCGATTTTATGCTTTCCTGGTGCGTTCTCCATAAATTCTAGAGAATGAATAATGCATCTACTGGAAGTCTTGTCAGGTTCTGTGTCACAGGATAAAGCTCG
>JAVTVY010044422.1:0-20806 GCA_036873755.1 Hanleya hanleyi | reverse complement strand
ACTCACATCTTCATCCTGGCTCTCTACAGCTGTCCTAGGTCTTCTACGTACCAGTTGTTCACCTGTGACAGAGAATAGAAATTTACACTAAATCTTATAATAATTCAATTACCCCAGATTTTGGGGACAAACTTCAGTCGGTCATTCTAATACATTTGATCATCCTTTAATTAACATCATTAAAATAACAAATCAATACATTGTAATAGATTATCTGACTGATTTTGGACCATTATTTTGTCAACTTCCTGTTTTCATATATCACCCCCTGATTTGGCATGGAAAGTGTCACTTAATGCAGACATTCTGATTTAAGGGGAGTGGTCTAGCTTTAACACATAGGACAACTTGCCTGTTAATGTGATTATAATATAAGAGGCATTTACTGTAAGTTTGTACATAAACCCTACTACTCACTCACTCGATCACTTCCCATAAGTAAATATTACTCCAACATAATCTTTTGAACTTAGGGACCACCATTTATATTTCATAACAAAATATTTTTTAACACAGGTTAAAAATGAAATAAAGCTCTAATAACTGAACCACACCATTGTGGTTCCTTCCAGGTGAAATGCACAAGTTTTCATAGTTTCCTTTTTATATTCTTCATGAGCAAGTTAATAATAAAAATATCATCCTATCTACTTCATTAGGTTTTATTTGAAGTGTTTTAATTGTCTTTTAGTAGCTTTGGTAAAGTACTCCAAAGTGAGTGAGTGGATATGATTTAATGTCGCTTTCAACACTGTTTCAGATATATCATGACGTTTGGTTCCTATTCAGTTTCACACCCAGGAATCGCATCGGTGCTCCAGTTAGCCGCCTCTTATGACAAGCTCTCTGATGGACTGAGTCCTATTCTTACCATGACCTGGCTCCAAAGGCTCGCTTATCTGCCATTTTTTGACATTAGTTAATCACACCAGAATGCCTGGTCAGACATAAATAGTTGCAACATTCAGGCCACGAGCAGTGGGTCCAGCTGACGAGACATCAATGAAAGATATGTGATGAAGGTTTCCAAATCAGAATTCATTTTGAAAGCTTCTACATAGCTAAAGGTCCCGTTATAATGTAGGAGGATCAACATAGCTAAAGGTCCTGTTATAATGTAGGAAGATCAACATAGCTAAAGGTCCTGTTATAATGTAGGAGGATCAACATAGCTAAAGGTCCTGTTATAATGTAGGAGGATCAACATAGCTAAAGGTCATGTAATAATGTAGGAGGATCAACATAGCTAAAGGTCCTGTTATAATGTAGGGGATCAACATAGCTAAAGGTCCTGTTATAATGTAGGAGGATCAACATAGCTAAAGGTCCTCATATAATGTAGGGGATCAACATAGCTAAAGGTCCTGTTATAATGTGGCAGGATCAACATAGCTATTAAAAGGTCCTGATATAATGTAGGAGGATCAACATAGCTAAAGGTCCTGTTATAATGTAGGGGATCAACATAGCTAAAGGTCATGTTATAATGTAGGAGGATCAACATAGCTAAAGGTCCTGTTATAATGTAGGAGGATCAACATAGCTAAAGGTCATGTAATAATGTAGGAGGATCAACATAGCTAAAGGTCCTGTTATAATGTAGGGGATCAACATAGCTAAAGGTCCTGTTATAATGTGGCAGGATCAACATAGCTATTAAAAGCTCCTGATATAATGTAGGAGGATCAACATAGCTAAAGGTCCTGTTATAATGTAGGGGATCAACATAGCTAAAGGTCATGTTATAATGTAGGAGGATCAACATAGCTAAAGGTCCTGTTATAATGTAGGGAATCAACACAGCTAAAGGTCCTGTTATAATGTGGCAGGATCAACATAGCTATTAAAAGGTCCTGTTAAAATGTAGGGGATCAACATAGCTAAAGATCCTGTTATAATGTAGGAGGATCAACATAGCTAAAGGTCCTGATATAATGTAGGGGATCAACATAGCTAAAGATCCTGTTATAATGTGGCAGGATCAACATAGCTATTAAAAGGTCGTGTTATAATGTAGGAGGATCAACATAGCTAAAGGTCCTGCTATAATGTAGGAGGATCAACATACCTAAAGGTCCTGTTATAATGTAGGAGGATCAACATAGCTAAAGGTCCTGTTATAATGTAGGAAGATCAACACAGGTAAAGGTCCTGTTATTATGTAGGAGGAAACACTTAGCTAAAGGTCCTGTTATAATGTGGCAGGATCACGTAGCTAAAGGTCATGTTATAATGTAGGTGGATCAACACAGGTAAAGGTCATATTATAATGTAGGAGGATCAACATAGCTAAAGGTCCTGTTATAATGTAGGAGGAACCACATAGCTAAAGGTCATATAATATTGTAGGAAGATCAACACAGGTAAAGGTCCTGTTATTATGTAGGAGGAAACACTTAGCTAAAGGTCCTGTTATAATGTGGCAGGATCAACATAGCTAAAGGTCATGTTATAATGTAGGAGGATCAACACAGGTAAAGGTCCTGTTATAATGTAGGAGGATCAACATAGCTAAAGGTCATGTTATAATGTAGGAGGATCAACATAGCTAAAGGTCATGTTATAATGTAGGAGGATCAACACAGGTAAAGGTCCTGTTATAATGTAGGAGGAAACACTTAGCTAAAGGTCCTGTTATAATGTGGCAGGATCAACATAGCTACTAAAAGGTCCTGTTATAATGTAGGAGGATCAACATAGCTAAAGGTCATGTTATAATGTAGGAGGATCAACATAGCTAAAGATCCTGTTATAATGTGGCAGGATCAACATACCTAAAGGTCCTGTTATAATGTACAGTACAAGGCAGAAATAACTTGATCCTAAACGCGAGTAAAAAAAATCATTTTCGCGACTATAATTTATTAATCAATCGGAAAATGCGCCTCAATCACGCAAAAACAAAAGCATAATCGCGACTGAGACACGTCGACCGTACGCCGTAACTGTAATGATACTGCATGACGAGATCAGAACAAGTCGTGTGTTGTAAATAAACGGGTCCCTTCGCTACTTGCCGATAGTCTTGTTTGTCAGCTTTGTATGCTCGGATAAATGCATGCGAGAGGATTTTGTTATGGACCGTCTTTTATTGAAGCAATATATTTGCATGTAGCTTGATTGAAACCCCGCCAAATATATATATTTTCAGAAAGCCCATACTTTAATTAATCTGTCCTTCAAAATAAAATAAAACAAACAAAAAAATAATTTGATTTCGGCAACATTACCTTGCATCTATGTCCCAGCCAAACTAAAGTTTCCATAAAAAATCTCATCACGATTCGCCTAATTCAAGCGGACGATCGTGCTAAAATACCAGTACATCATCACTGTGGGTTTTAATCCGACATATAAATCCGAGAAACCCTTTATTTCCATTGTAAATCCAACAGTCGGCTCGCTAAAGTTTCCAATGGAGCGATTTTCTATGCAATAAATTCACTCGGCACTGAAGACACCACACAGACAGACAGCCGGCCAATCGCTGCGATTGTCTCACAGCCTTTCCTACGCTGACCTCATTCTCAACTAATCAGCTTCGCGGTATTAACCAGCTCAGTCGACCTTGTTTTATCGAACGAATATTCATGATGAGGACAAGTCTATTCAATCAAATTCTTCGTTACTTCTTTGTTATTTGTTAAATCACTCATCATAGGTCGAAAGTGGGTGAAATGAGGCCAATATCTCCCACCTTCTACCGCGGGAAATGAGATTTCGATGGCGTTGAAAATGGTCCAAAAAATTCTTTGCTGATTTTCTCAATTTCCATAACAATGACGGTACGTCTTCAATAAAATGAACTTCTCATACGTTTATGGTATGATTCTTAATAAAATTTGAACGTATATTGCCGATTATTTCGTTATTGAATGATGTGGACTATCATTGAGCTTTCACTCGACGAACATTTTACTGTGAGGGGAATTTCTTACGTGGTGGTCAATCTTGGTTGTTCGGCCAACAAGACTCCATCTGACGTGATCAATAAAGTAGTCAAATTTGAAATATGCCTGTGGATCGCACTAAAACCCGAGACGATCCCGTCGACGGCTACATCGGCCGATTTTACACGCTGACGCGTTTACAGAAAAGTCGGGCTGAAAGCGCATGTTCCGAAATTTATAGTCGCGACTCCTTCAATAAACTAGCGTGGGTCAGTCTCGATTACTCGGCGTTTAGCATCAAGTTTTTTCTGCCTTGTACTGTAGGAGGAACAACATAGCTAAAAATCCTGTTATAATGTAGGAGAAACCACATAGCTAAAGGTCCTACTATAATGTGGGAGGATCAACATATGACATGGCTTTGGGACGATGTAGTGTGGACAATATCTCAGTCTGTGACATGGCTTTGGGACGATGTAGTCCGGACAATTATGTCAGACTATGTTGGCTTTGGGACAATTAGTATGAACAATTAAGTCAGCCTATGTCATGGCTTTGGAACAATATAGGTTGGACAATAAAGTCGAGTATGACTGGCTTTGGGATGATGTAGTGAAATTTAAGATTATGTACCTTCCATTTTTGCTGCCACTCTGGCGGCTCCCACATGCGATGTGGCAGGTCTCCGTCGGATACGACTCCTCTCCAGTGGACTCGGGAGACTCCAATCCTGGTCGGTGAGGATGCCTTGACCGCCTGCTTCTCTCGGTCCGACCCACTGACCTTCGGGCATAAGGTCACCTCCACTCGTGGAAGATGGCCCCTCTTCCAGTATGACATCTGTCAGTCTCCCTGAAAAAAAACAAAAACAAAGAGATGTTTAAACTGTGAGCCAAAATCGGTCAAGTAACATTCCAAAGAATTCTTACCAACCAACTGAGTCAGTTTAAATGTAATTATACTGTAAACCTTAATATTTAATCACACAATAAAAAATATGAAATTTCCAATATTGACATGTCTTCAGAAGAATTGTGTAAAGGGCACAATCCATTTTATGCAATTGAAACTACATGTAATAACATTTTGCATTATTTTCTATTATAGCAGTACGCCAAATAGTTCTACAACAAAAACACAATTAGGTATCAAGATAAAACAATTACAGACTTGAGTCAAACTGAATCACAACACAGGAAGGAAGCAATCAGAGATTGCTCAATTGTATGCCCCCCCTTCCACTTTAATCCGACACTGCCCCGCCATTGTTCTGTTCTTTATTGGTTGGTGGAGGCCTAATTTGGATAATTATAAAAATTCTGTTTCAGTCACTTTTTTGCCATGTCTCACATAATACATATTCCAAATATCAAGCAACAAGTGATAATACGATGCTTCGATGCAAGATGGTCGCCAGGGCTTTCGCCAAATCCGAAAATGTGACCTGGTTATGAGACCTACATTCCTTGGGAGTATATTGTGGTGAAATTATGAAGCGATCAGTGAATTTTGTACCCAATTCACTGTTTTGGGGGCAATTTCATACTTCAGGACCTATGTTGTCTGCTTTGGAATGTAGAATAACATATAATATAGCCATTTTCCTGGTTCAAATCAGTTATGGACTGAGATCCAGCGTGGACAAATAAATATATCCCATTCACTTAGGTTTAAACAAAGGGCCATAACTCTTGAAAATATAACCGAAAACAGAGAAACTTCACGCTACACACCTATGGGTCACTGACCACATATCATGCGTATTTCATACTTGTTCATACAATATTAACCGAGATCCAGCCCTACAAATCCCAATTCACAAAGATTTGAAGAAAAAGGGCCATAACTCTTGAAAATATAGGCGAAATGTGGAGAAACTTCACGCTGCACAACTACAGGGCACTGATCACATATCCTGCAAATTTCATAATTGTTCATACAATATTCACCGAGATCCAGCCCGGACAAGTTCCAATTCACAAAGATTTGAAGAAAAAAGGGCCATAACTCTTGAAAATATATGCGAAACACGGAGAAACTTCACGCTGCACAACTACAGGGCACTGATCACATATCCTGCAAATTTCATAATTGTTCATACAATATTCACCGAGATCCAGCCCGGACAAGTTCCAATTCACAAAGATTTGAAGAAAAAAGGGCCATAACTCTTGAAAATATATGCGAAACGCGGAGAAAATTCACGCTGCACAACTACAGGGCACTGACCACACATCCTGCAAATTTCATAATTGTCCATACAATATTAACCGAGATCCAGCCCGGACAAGTCCCAATTCACGGAGAATTCAGGAACAAAGGGCCATAACTCTTGAAAATATAAGCGAAACGTGGAGAAACTTTACGCTGCACAACTGTGGTCATTGACCACATATCATGCAAATTTCATACTTGTCCATACAATATTAACCAAGATCCAGCCCGGACAAGTCCCATTCACAGAGATTTCAGAAAAAGGGCCATAACTCTTGAAAATTATACCGGAACTCGGAAAAAACTCCACGCTGCACAACTACGAGCCACTGGCCACATTCCATGCAAGTTTCGATCCTGTCCATCAAATATTAACCGAGATATTGCCCGGACAAGAAATTCGGACGGACAGACGGATGGACAGACGGACAGACGGACGGACAAAGCGATCGCTATATGCCCCCCCTCTAGTTAGAGGGGGGGCATAATAAATCCTCTTATAATTCAATCACAGGAAGTGAAATTTTCCACCATAAAATCAGCCTGGGGTGATCAAATTTATTAGAGAGAGAAGACCCAGGCCCCAATCCATTATTATTTTTTTAGTCATTTGAATGATTTTAGAGGATGATCAAAAGTTTGTCGATGGAATTGGGGGTGATTGAATTGGGGGTGATTGAATTTTAATAGGGTGCATTACCAGAGGATGTACTGTAGTCTTACACATAAGAACGGATGGTAATAAAAGGATACTATTTATTAGTACCAAGAGGTTATATGAACTACAAGGAAGCATTCCTATTGAATAATAGGCTCTCACTAGTGAAGTTTGCAAACTGTCAATGTAAGAGAAATTTGCCCTTGCCTGTTAGTTGGCACTCGATCGAGTCACAGGGAGCAAAATGTGTAATGCAATAACATCGGTTGTCGTAAAAATAGTGATATAAATATAGTAATAGAGATATCAACAATTCCAAAAATTTCAAAATTGGGTTTGGCGGCATGACATGTCACCCATGTCAATGTGATATTTTGTATTTTGACATTTACTCTTGTAATGCCAGCTGTACTATTATATGAAGCATAATATCCTTTGTTAATTGAAGTCCTGATGTTGTCATGATATCCGATTGTTGTACATCACAATACGCTGTTGCCGCAAGAGCAATATTGTATGGGTTTATGTCCTACCTGACTGAAACACCCACTATCGGACAGCTAGGGGCAAATAATTTTCCCAATTATCAAACAGGGCAAATACTCTTCACCATGATTGGACAGGGGCAAATACTCTTCACCATGATCAGACAGGGGGGCAAATACCCTTCACCATGATAGACAGGGGCAAATACTCTTCACCAAGACTAGACAGGGGCAAATACTCTTCACCATGATCAGACAGGGGCAAATATTCTTCACCATGATCAGACAGGGGTAAATACTCTTCACCATGATCAGACAGGGGCAAATATTCTTCACCATGATCAGACAGGGGCAAATGCTCTTCACCATGATCAGACAGGGGCAAATACTCTTCACCATGATCAGACAGGGGCAAATATTCTTCACCATGATCAGACAGGGGCAAATACTCTTCACCATGATCAGACAGGGGCAAATATTCTTCACCATGATCAGACAGGGGCAAATACTCTTCACCATGATCAGACAGGGGCAAATATTCTTCACCATGATCAGACAGGGGCAAATACTCTTCACCATGATCAGACAGGGGCAAATATTCTTCACCGTGATCAGACAGGGGCAAATATTCTTCACCATGATCAGACAGGGGCAAATACTCTTCACCATGATCAGACAGGGGCAAATATTCTTCACCATGATCAGACAGGGGCAAATATTCTTCACCATCATCAGACAGGGGCAAATACTCTTCACCATCATCAGACAGGGGCAAATACTCTTCACCATGATCAGACAGGGGCAAATACTCTTCAATATGATTGAACAGGGGCACAAACTCTTCACCATGATCAGACAGGGGCAAATACCCTTCACCATAATTAGACAGGGACAAATAATCTTCACCATAATCAGACAGGGGCAAATACTCTTCACCATGATCAGACAAGGGCAAATACTCTTCACCGTGACACCATAAACAGACAGAGAGGCAAATACCCTTCACCATAATCAGACAAGGGCAAATAATCTTCACCATGATCAAACAGGGGCAAATATTCTTCACCATGATCACACAGGGGCAAATATCCTTCACCATGCTAGTCAGGGGGCAAATACTCCTCACAATGTTAACATGACAGTTTGGAAACTTCCACATTCAATTTTCAAAGTAAATGGAGCATCATACCAGAAGAGCAGCCAGACAACAAACATATTTCTAGTAAAAATGTTATTTCAATAACTCAATATTAAAAACATCACTTCCTACTATACATGGAGGAAGGAATGTGCAAAATGTTATCTAGGCACAAAGATATAATGACAGAAAAGAAACGTTAGTATGCAGGTATGTATGGTAAATTTAAAAAATACTTGGAATGGAAATTACTGTGAAGTAAATGTGCATATCGTTAACTTGTTTATAGCTGTGGAGCTGAAGAAAGATAATTTTTCATACAGAACTATTTATTGTTTTTGAAAATACCTTTGAAACATCTTCAGCTCAACAGCCATGAAGAAAGGAGTTGTTACCCAATAGCCTAGTGTTAGATATATATATATATATAAGCCAACTTGTAATGGTTATCAAAGAAGTGCACAGTGGATTGAGATCATATTGATCATGAGCTGTACAAAGGCGTTTTTTACGAGAATGGAGTGAATGAACTTCAGAGCTACAATTAGTTGCACAGGGTTTAGCACTACAGCTATGAAGAAAAAAAATTAAAAGATTTACTCAACAATATTTGACATCTTCTTAATAGTTAATACACAAAATCTACAGTTGAAATATATCTCAACTTTACCACAAAATTGATAGGCCACACCCATAAGTCTACCAAAAATCTCAGAATGATCTACTCTTTACAGCTATGCTTAGAAAGGTTAGAAAAACCTCAGAATGATCTACTCAATATCACCACTAAATTAGTAGGCTACTTCCATGTTAGCTAGAAAAAATGTTAGAACAAATCTCACGATTATCAACTGAGGTTGAAATCACTAAATCAATAGGCTACAGAAAGGCCTACAAGAAATATCAGGATGATCTACTCAACATCACCACTACATAAATAGGTTACATCTACCCCTAGAAAACATCTCAGCATGATCTACTCAACATCACCACCACATTAATGGGTTATATCTACCACTAGAAAAAATCTCAGCATGATTTACTGAACATCACCACCACATTAATGGGTTACATCTACACCAGAAAAAATCTCGGCATGATCTACTCAACATCACCACCACTTTAATGGGTTACATCTACCACTAGAAGAAATCTCAGCATGAGCTACTCAACATCACCACTACATGAATAGGTTACATCTACCACTAGAAACAATCTCAGCATGATCTTCTCAATTTCACCAATATATCAATAGGTTACACCTATCACTAGAAAAGATCTCCGCATGATCTGCTCAACATCACCACCACATTAATGGGTTACATCTACCACTAGAAAAAAATCTCAGCATGATCTACTCAACATCACCACCACATTAATGGGTTATATCTACCACTAGAAAAAATCTCAGCATGATTTACTGAACATCACCACCACATTAATGGGTTACATCTTCACCAGAAAAAATCTCTGCATGATCTACTCAACATCACCACCACATAAATAGGTTACATTTACCACTAGAACAAATCTCAGCATGATCTACTCAACATCACCACCACATTAATGGGTTATATCTACCACTAGAAAAAATCTCAGCATGATTTACTGAACATCACCACCACATTAATGGGTTACATCTTCACCAGAAAAAATCTCCGCATGATCTACTCAACATCACCACCACATAAATAGGTTACATTTACCACTAGAGCAAATCTCAGCATGATCTACTCAACATCACCACCACATTAATGGGTTATATCTACCACTAGAAAAAATCTCAGCATGATCTACTCAACATCACCACCACATAAATAGGTTACATTTACCACTAGAACAAATCTCGGCATGATCTACTCAACATCACCACCACATTAATGGGTTATATCTACCACTAGAAAAAATCTCAGCATGATTTACTCAACATCACCACCACATTAATGGGTTACATCTTCACCAGAAAAAATCTCTGCATGATCTACTCAACATCACCACCACATAAATAGGTTACATTTACCACTAGAAAAAATGTCAGCATGATCTACTCAACATCACCACCACATTAATGGGTTACATCTACCGCTAGGAAAAAATCTCAGCATGGTCTAGTCATCACCACCAGTACATTAATGGGTTGCATCTATCAGTAGAAAAAACCTCGGCATGATGTACTCAACATCGCCACTACATAAATAGGTTACACCTATGGAAAAAAAATCTCAGCATGATCTTCTCAACATCGCCACAACATTAATGGGTTACATCTACTGTTGGAAAAGATCTCCGCATGATCTACTAATCTACATCGCCACAACGTTAATGGGTTACAGCTGTTAATCTCAGCAAGATCTACTCAACATTACATGAATAGGTTATATCTACCACTTGAAAAGATCTCAGCATGATCTATTCAACATCACTACTACATCAATGGGTTATATCTACTGTTCGAAAAAATCTCAGCATGATCTACTCAACATCACCACTACATAAATAGGTAACATCTATCACTGGAAATAATCTCAGCATGATCTACTCAACATCACCGCCACATTAATGGGTTACATCTACCACTAGAAAAAATCTCCGCATGATCTACTCAACATCACCACCACATTAATGGGTTACATCTACTGTTAGAAAAGATCTCAGCATGATCTACTCAACCTGATGCTACATCAATATGTTACATCTATCACTAGAATAAATCTCAGCATGATCTATTGAACATCACAACTATATTAATGGGTTACATATACTGTTAGAAAAAATCTCAGCATGATCTATTGAACATCACACCTATATTAATGGGTTATATCTACTGTTAGAAAAGATCTCAGCATGATTTACTCAACATCACCACTACATTAGTAGGTTATATCTACTGTTAGAAAAAATATCAACATGATCTACTCAAAATCACCACTACATTAATGGGTTACATCTACTGTTAGAAAAAAATCTCAGCATGATCTATTCAACATCACCACCACATAAATAGGTTAAATCTACCACTAGAAAAGATCTCAGCATGATCTACTCAACACCACCACTACATTATTAAACTGCATCCATGGTTAGAAAACCTATGAGAATAAATTACTAACCACCACCACAAATTAATAGACTACAGAAAATATCTCAAAACAATTTACTCTCGGCCTCTGCTTCAGAATCACTCTGGCCCTGGTCCGATGGTAACACTATTTTTATTCTGGCTGTCGATGTCTGGGTGGAAAGCGATGTTGTTCTGTCTGCATCCAAATGTCTGTCCGATGCACTAGTCTCCCTGCCAGCTGTATGTTTACATGATGTCCGCAAGTTACGACTCGCGATCGACTCAACTAAAGAATCTGAGTTGCTCTGTCTGACATGTTCGCTTGCTCCATCATTGTATGCAACCAGTCTTTGTGGCTCCTGATTCGCTTTCGACTGAGTCACCATCACCCCGCCGACAGAACTCAACTTGTTTTGTGGGTCTCCATCTACATAAACAGTTTCTCCTCTATTATCACCGTCTTCAATCACCTTTCTTGAAAAAGGCTCCGAAATACTAGGAGAAATTATCTGGAGACTGTCAAATATTTTGTCTGACACGCCTTTAGAAGAATCAGACAACACTAATAGTTTGTTGGTTGGTTTATCAGGATCATCTTCATTGTCTATCTGATCATTTTCATAGTGAAGGGAAGATGGTCTGTTCAAGGATGACAACCGAGTTATTCTTTCATTCATTTTAACCTGAGCTGCAGTCTTGGGCCTTTGAGCAGATGATCCAGGTCGTACATCATTGATGAGGGTAGGTTTCGGAATAGCATTAGATGCGAGTGTTCCAGGAATCGGTGAATTGCCAGGTATTTCTCCAGGAACTGGCACAGCTGGCAGGGGCGGTACAAGTTGGGAGACATTTATGTGTGATTCGTCAGCTGAAGGCAATAGACATTTTAATGATGTGAGATATACGAGACAACTGAATGATGTGAGATCATATGTACGAGACATTTGAATGATGTGAGATATACGAGACATTTGAATGATGTGAGATGTACGAGACATTTGAATGATGTGAGATGTACGAGACATTTGAATGATGTGAGATGTACGAGACATTTGAATGATGTGAGATGTACAAGACATTTGAATGATGTGAGATGTACGAGACATTTGAATGATGTGAGATGTACGAGACATTTGAATGATGTGAGATGTACGAGACATTTGAATGATGTGAGATGTACGAGACATTTGAATGATGTGCACCCTCACGGAAATAGGGCGCAATTAGGGCGCATTTAAGGCGCAAATAGGGCGCATGAATTGAGACAGCTAGGGCGCAGTTGGGGCGCAATTGGGGCGCGCGCCCTATTTGTGCCCCCAATTTTGCCATTAGACTCAATATGGCTAGGGCGCAAATTAGGGCGCATTCCAAATATGTTAATTGCGCCTTATATGCGCCCTATTAGAGAATAGGGTGCAGTTGGGGCGCAGTCTCAGAGCGCAGATAGGGCGCAGTTGGGGCGCAATTAGGGCGTAGTTGGGGCGCGATTAGGGCGCACTCTCAGAACAATAGCATGAATGTTGTACTGATAGGGCGCAGTTAGGGCGCATTTGGGGCACAGTTAGGGCGCAATTAGAGCGCACTTAGGGCGCAGTTGGGGCGCAGTTAGGGCGCAGTTGGGGAACAGAACAGTATACATGTACATAAATTGAAGATTTAAGGGGAAAGATTATTATTGGCATCTACCTAGCCTAAATAAATTTCATTTTACTCTGCAGGTACATATTATCTTCATCTACAATGTGCATTCATAATAATAATAATTTATTTAACGAGGAAGGACATTTGGCGAACCAATCTTACATGAGTTCCTTCATGGTTAGAATTACATTTATAAGAAAATATATGTGCATGTACTATGGTCAGCTGTTGTGGAATTGGTACATCAGGTCATCTGACACTTTCGCTCACTTTTTCTTGAGTTTTTTTCTTCAAATTACTTCTACACCCATCTGAAACCCTTTACATTATCCCCTATCCACAAAACAGAGATAATTACTCACCAAAATCTTGTTAAATGGGCATAAAATCTTCCAATTCAAAATGGTTCTTTGAAAACCAATATGTCTGCCTTTCTTTTGTTAATATCAGCCAATAAGATAAAGGTCATGTGACAGTTTTGACTAATCAGATAACATGCTATTGTGCAGTTATTAGGGCGCAGATAGGGCACAGTTGGGGCGCAATTAGGGCGCACTCTGAGAATAATAGCATGAATGATGTACATGTACTGGTTGGGCGCCGTCGGGGCGCAGATTAGAAGCAATTTCTTTTTCAAGTCTGATTTTTTTTATTGAAATAATGTTATTAAAATTAAGTATGAAAATCCAAATTTCACATTAATGAATTTATAGCCCAGAATAGCGAATAAAGCAGACAGTCTGAATTTTTGGGGAAAACTTTTTTTATTAAGACATGCATGCACTTGTATGCATATGTGATTGCTAGCTAAATGAATGTTGGTGAAAAAAAGTCCAGAAGGCACAAGTATACATGTAGGGTTCACTCTGAATTTTAGATAAAATTGTTATGTCCAGAAGGTGCATTTAGGGCGCATTTAGTTCTCGAAAAAGTAGTTATGTCCACAGGGCGCAGATAGGGCGCAATCTGAAGTTTGGAGAAAACATCTATGTCCACAGGGCGCAAGTAGGGCGCAGTCTGAATATCAACGAAAATTTCAAACTAAATAAGGCGCAGTTAGGGCGCGCGCCCTATCTCTAGCTTCTAGGGTGCATTCCTGAAGGGCGCAGCAGGGTGGATGGGATGAAGAAATAGGGCGCAATTAGGGCGCAGTAGATAGACAAGGCGCAAGTAGGGCGCAATTGGGGCGCGCGCCCTAAATAGGGCGCGCGCCCTATTTCCATGAGGGATGTACGAGATATTTGAATGATGTGAGATGTACGAGACATTTGAATGATGTGAGATGTACGAGACATTTGAATGATGTGAGATGTACGAGACATTTGAATGATGTGAGATGTACGAGACATTTGAATGATGTGAGATGTACGAGACATTTGAATGTGAGATGTACGAGACATTTGAATGATGTGAGATGTACGAGACATTTGAATGATGTGAGATGTATGAGACATTTGAATGATGTGAGATGTATGAGACAAGAAGTGGAAGACTGATTATTTGTCATACACATGTCAAATTATTTATACAGTATCAGTAAAATTGAATGATATAGATGCTATACAAACAGATATGTAGACATATAACACAGACATTTCAATATTCATCTATATGTAATTTTAATTTGATTTGATTTGATTGGAACATCCCCAATATTTCAGGCCCAAAAATATTAGACCATGTGATGAAGAGAGAGAGACAGTGAGCTTCCAGAGGGGAAAATTTGTGAGGGTCATACCAGCTGTACCGTCTTTGCTTGTAGAATATCTCCACAGTGAAGAGAGTCTATGGATTCAAAGTCCCCTGATGGCTTATTTATTATGGGAAGGCAATGGGTTTTTCCGGGGTAGGCCCTGGCACGGTTTAATGAGAGTTTGACCCTCCAGAGGTTCGGTTAGGAGTGCCAAAATGAAATATCACACTTGAAAGAAATTTTCAGTTTATACCATAAAGTACTATATTATCTTGTCATGTAGTAGGTATGATTAATTTCCAAGCCCTGGGTCTTAGGGATTTTGAATAACACGATTTTGAAATAGTGTACTAGTGCAAAAATCTTTGTCTCGACGCGAGAACAGTACCTTTTTCTCTTTTTAGCCATAGGAAGCCAGTACAGAAGCAAAACTGTTTTTGAGCAAATAACTATTGACATGACCAATATTTCGATATAAAGTTTATCTTGGTTAATGTCTGGCTTCATATGCTTACTGAGAGAAAAGGATACTGTTGTCACCTCGAATGATTTTGCAAAAATACACTACTTCAAGATCATGTTATTAAAGAACCCCAAGACCTGGAAAATACTTAAGACCATATGACAAGGTAATTCACGGAACTGAAAAATTTCTAGTTTTATGTGATATTTCATTTTGGCACTCTAAACAGCATCTCAGTAAACAGTCTCATTCAGTCAGTAAACTGCACCAGGTCCTTTCAGTTGGTTTCAGGATGTAAGAAAGTCTGAATATTGGTATTCGGGCATCAACTTTTCTTACTGAGCTTCGGGATTATCTTAAAATTGTGTGAGACGATGGGATCGGTTTTTTTATTTTTCTCTCTCATACAAGAGACAAAATAGAAGGATAATAATGCTATAGACTTACTAGTTGCCATGGAAATGGCAGATATTTGGCTGAGTCGACTATCACGACCAGAAACATCACCGACAGATCCCCCAGATAAGGACCGTGACAAGGCCTGTCAATCAACAAAACAGATCAATTTTTAAGCAGCTTTTTCTATACCATATCAGTACAGCAAATCCTCGAATAACTAGAATTTTCTTTTTTAGCAAAATCATACGTCTCTCCCATATCAGAAGGATTTGGGGGTCTGTATTTGGGGGTCTGTATTCACCTCTTCCACCAACAATATGCATAGGCTCTTAAATAATGGGGTATTGTCTATTTTAAATTAATCTTGTCTGATAACCTCAAACAGAATGCACATTGTCATGCCATGGTCATCTTTGCCTTTTCAGAAATCATGCTTATCACATATGACACTTGCTTCTTTCCTGCCTTCCATGTAGTGAATATGATAGGCAGATCGCGTGCCCTTTCTATACTACTCATCGCGCACTACTCATCGCACATGCGCAGTCAACCCATTCTACTGTAGGGTGCAAGCCTGGCCCATGGAATCTCAGGTAGTGAAAACCCCAGGTCTCTCGCCCCACCCTATATCCCGCGCCACACCTATGCGACCCGCTGTGCAGTGAGTAAAGCGGAGTTGTTGGAGAAGGAGGAGGAGGACACGCCACGGATTATACTAGGTAGATTTAACAGAACTTTCACCATTGTTCAGTCATATCCCTGACATTGCCTACACGTGAGAAAGCAATCCAAATGGCACATTTTCATTCTGCTGCCTCACTGAAGAACCATGCCATAGAAAGACTTGATACTCTACCTAGTCACATTATCCTGATACTCCGTCAACTAGCTCTTGATCTAGCCTCTCAATGCTGAGCACCAGGGGAGCAAGCAACAACTTCATTTTACAAGTCTTGCGTATGACTGGGTTTAATCGCAGGACATCATGCTTGTGAGACGGATGATTTAAGCACTAGATCATTGCAGTGCAGTTGTCTGAAGAAAAAGCTACTTTTAGACAGATCACTTTCTGCTGAAGATAAATAAAACTTTCATCAACACTCATATTATTTATTCAGAGTAACTGCTTTTGTATTATGAATTGTGTTATCAGTTGAGGTTTTTTTTTTAAAGATTACCTTTCCTGAATATGGTGTGGGAGAGGGGCCAACACCTAAACCTGATCTTGCAGAAGCTCTGTCGTCTTCAAGAGCAGGAGTTACTGCCCTTGACTTTGTTGGATCTGGACGAAGCTCTGGGGCATTATCTGCGTCTGCCATCTCTATGTCCGGTGTATCCATGTGGCCGGAGTTCTGGATGAAAGAACAAATAATATGAATCTGCGAGAGCGGTCGACCACTCACCTGATTTCTGTTTTGCGAGAGTGATCGCTGTACGTCTGATTAGCTCATGCCAATATCCATCTCCAATATACATTTCCATTTCCCATGGGAGAGCGATCAATAAGTTAAGGGGTTAAGATTTTGAAAATAGATATTTGTGTAGATTCGAGTCCAAAGAAAATTCACTGAAAATTTCACCAAGATTAGCGAAATATTTATCGATATTAATTTTTACCGAGACAAGGAACCACTGCGAAAACATGTTTTGATAAAAAGCCATTCAAACATTAATAAATATATGTTATTAAATGCAAATCACGTCAAAATAAAAAATTCTAGATTAAGTTGTTATTTGACAAAAACAACAAAACCAAGTGAAAATTATAGCTTTATAGAGAACCTAAAATGTTAAAATGTCAAAACTGATTTTTTTTTACTGAAAATTACGTGCTTTACCAGCCTCTCCCCTAAAATAAAATTCATTACTGACAACAATTCCTTCGTTTAAACTCGATTGACATTTCGCGTCCAGTTCTATCCAGGCTATCAAGCGATATGAACTGTATATAAATTAATGTACCTCTGTTTGCTTTCCTGCTGGGGTTGTAGGCCGTTTTTGACCTTTGGGCGGTAGCTTACGCTGTCCAGTCAACTGTTTCTTCTTTACTTCTCGTTTTGGTTTCGCCGACTCAGGACGCTACAAGTCAAAAAAAAAATGTCCATGGTATCTTGAAAGTAATATTATTTCCACTGGAGGCTTTCATAAAAGCATGTATCCTGGGAAGGGGAAGGGGTGAGGGGCTAATTTTCATCTATGTGTGCCAGGTAATTTAAGCTTTTGGGAGAGGCAGGGGGCACACATATTTTAGGGACAGGGATGCCCTTGGCCAGCGTTAAATGTTATCTATGCTGATTTGTATATTTACAGAGGAAAACTGGATTCCTCAACATTGGTCATTTGGCCGCCACATGAGGCAGATTGAATGTTAAATGGGCCATCCAGTGGGTGACATAATGACAGGGTCTCCAAAACAAATAGACCGTAGAGGTCCACGTCCTCTGCCAGCAGCACCAGCTGTGGTGGAAGCTGCTGCTGCGGGGGACGAGGACCTCTACAGTGGATTTATTTTTAAACCATGTCAGTATGTCATTCACTGGTGAATGAAAGCAGTCTCAATGGTCCTCTCACCGATGTCGAGACACTCTCCAAGTTTGAAGTCGATTGTTTCAACAGTTCTGGAATCATTGTCAGACAGAAATGTGTAAAGATCAAACTGCTGAAATCCAAGGTGGCTGATGGCCTCCATCTTGGATTAGGCAGGTAACTGAAAAGCAATCCCAACTGTCTTCTCACCGATGTTGAGATACTCTCCAAGTTTGAAGTCGATCGGTTCAATAGTTCTTGAGTTATTGGTCGGACGAGAAATGTGAAACGGAAAGATGGAATAGCAAAATTACGGGTTAGGCTAAATCATGGGTCAACTGAGATAGACATGCAGTTTTATATAAAGACTGGAATGGCTCCTATAAATAGTGATCCAATGAGACTACTCGTCTTAATTTAAAATGCCGTAGGTGAAATGACCAATCGCTGGACGGGTGACAGCTAGAACAGCACGCTGACACTGTCTGTTAATATCTTTATTCTAGCACTGCAATGTAACCCAAGACATGCGTATTGGTGTCCTATTACTATACAATAGAATTACCTGAGGTAGAGCGTGAATAGCTGCAGTTTTTATATGGCTGTGCTCCAACTTTCTTACAGTTGAGGTAGACGGTCTGACCTTCATAAGGCTGGACACATCCAGTGTAATATGTGAGAGTCCATATTTAGAAACCACAGGCTTTGTCATCGCTGTCTGCACCTCGGAAGTATCCGGATCTATTTTCCGTGAGAGGGGTGGAACCACTTGAACTGGGGCTGCAGCTGAAAATGAGATAGAACATAGTTGCTCATCACATTCACTGATTTTGCTGGAATGTAACCAAGAAATAAATTCTCTGAGTATTGGTGACTTACTCTTGAAATACATCATATGTGTGATTATGTCCAAGTTAAACAGAGAAAATTGTTTCCAAGAGTAGTGTCTAGTTTCCACAAAGATTAATAATTTGCATAATTGCAGCCTAAAACAGCAAAGGGTTAAAAATATCAAGAAAAACCAATTTGGTTGTTGTTGGTTATCTCACATCAACTCAATCTGACATTAACATGGCCTCTAACCCTGTGTTAACATTGTTACCTCCCCTGTTCATTAATGCTATGTAGTTCTTTAGAAGGAAGGAGGTCAATGGTCTAACCCTGTGTATCAATAGCAGTATGACATAAATATATGCTCCCTACAGCATTAGTGATATATGCACAAATATTATTATCACACATGGCATTCACATATGATACATCGATTCAAAATAAGAAGCTATGTGATTTGTGAAAATTCTGCAAAATAGGCCGCGTGACCAATGTGACACACACTACTAAGGATACTGAGATAAGCCTCATCAGATGACCCTCTGAAAGAGATCAGATGACCCCCTGCCACAGGCCAGTTGATCCTCTGAAATAGATCACATAATTAACTGAAATAGATCAGATGATCCTCTGCAAAAGATCAGACAAATCTCTGCAACAGATCAGATCAACTATTGAAACACACCAGATGATTCTCTGGAATAGATCAGATTATTCTCTTAAATACATCAGAAGATCCTCTGAAATACATAAGCTGATTCTGTGGAACAGATCAGATGATCCTCTGGCATAGACCAGATGATCCTCTGAAATAGATCAGGTTTTCCTCTGGAATAGATCAGATGATCCTCTGGAATACATCAGATGATCCTCTGAAATAGATCAGGTTTTCCTCTGGAATAGACCAGATGATCCTCTGAAATAGATCAGGTTTTCCTCTGGAATACATCAGAAGATCCTCTGGAACAGATCAGATGATCCTCTGGCATAGACCAGATGATCCTCTGAAATAGATCAGGTTTTCCTCTGGAATACATCAGAAGATCCTCTGGAATAGATCAGATGATCCTCTGGCATAGACCAGATGATCCTCTGAAATAGATCAGGTTTTCCGCTGGAATACATCAGAAGATCCTCTGAAATAGATCAGGTTTTCCTCTGGAATAGACCAGATGATCCTCTGAAATAGATCAGGTTTTCCTCTGGAATACATCAGAAGATCCTCTGGAACAGATCAGATGATCCTCTGGCATAGACCAGATGATCCTCTGAAATAGATCAGGTTTTCCTCTGGAATACATCAGATGATCCTCTGGCATAGACCAGATGATCCTCTGAAATAGATCAGGTTTTCCTCTGGAATACATCAGAAGATCCTCTGAAATAGATCAGGTTTTCCTCTGGAATACATCAGAAGATCCTCTGAAATAGATCAGATGATCCTCAGAAAAAGACCAGGTGTTCCTCTGGGATACAGCAGATGACCCTCAGAAATACATTGGCAGATAATTCATAGTCTGACAGTCTAAAAATAAAGTGCTGATGATAATTGTGAAGTCCTACAGATCTTCTGAAAGTGATCTTTCCCATCATTATATCATCTGAGAGGATCAGCACTGGATCTGGTAACTGATCTCTGTGTTGTACATCCTGTCTGAATAAATGAACACAGATCGATTCTCAGGCTGGATACTTACATTCAGTAGATTCCACAGGCTACAGTTCCTACAATACTTAGGTGGGACCGAGAGATCAGGTCCAGGTAGTTATATTCAATAGATCAGGCCTGTAGCCAAGGTGGGTTTTC